>PVIJ01007147.1:0-85007 GCA_004024925.1 Scalopus aquaticus | reverse complement strand
ACATTAACCAAAACTAACAGACACCCTACCAACTGGGAAAAGATCTTCACCCAAAATACAACCGATAAAGGACTGATAACAAAAATTTACAAGGAACTCACACAACTCAACAAAAATAAAGCCAATAACCCAATCAAAAAATGGGCAGAAGAGCTAAAAAGACACTTCTCCAAAGAAGAAAAGCAAATGGCCAACAGATACATGAGAAAATGCTCAACATCACTTATAATCAAGGAAATGCACATCAAAACCACAATGAGATACCACCTCACACCTGTGAGGATGGCACACATTAAAAGTACAGGCAACAACAAATGCTGGAAAGGATGTGGAGAAAAAGGAACTCTTCTACACTGCTGGTGGGAATGTGAACTGGTCCAACCACTATGGAAAGCTGTATGGCGATTCCTCAAACTGCTAAACATGGAACTTCCATACGACCCAGCAATCCCACTTTTGGGAATTTACCCAAAGGATACAAAAACACTAATCCGAAAGGATACCTGCACCCGTATGTTCATTGTGGCACTGTTCACAATAGTAAAGGTATGGAAGCAACCCAGATGTCCAAAAATAGATGATTGGATCAAGAAGATGTGGTACATATACACAATGGAATACATTCATCATGGAAAGAAGATAAACACATGCAATTTGCAGCGACATGGATGGAATTAGAGGGGATCATACTCAGTGAAATAAGCCAGAAAGAAAGAGAAAAATATCGAATGGTTTCACTTATAACAGGACTATAAGGAAACCAAATAGGAGAGAGACAATCAGCAGGGGGGAGGGGAGGGGAGGGGAAGGCAGAGGGAGGGAAGGAAAATCGCACAAAATGGAATAGAAAAGAACACAAGGGACCATGGAGATGGATCACGGGTGAATTGGTGGTGGGCTACCCAAGGGGAATACAAAATGTAAAAGACATAAATAACAATAAAAATATATATTAAAAAAATAAAAATAAAAAATAAAAGGAAATTGACAATATTAAATATTAAAAAAATACATTTATAAAAATGAAACTTTAAAAAATCAAAAACAATCTGAGTTAGATTTGAAAAATTTAAAAATAACATGATAAAGAAAATTAAGAAGATGGTTAAAGGAAAATAAGTTAACAGGAATCAGGTGTTACCATGGGTAAATCCAACGTCCAAGTACACTAATGGAATCAGTTTAAAACACCATCAGTCATGGGAAATTTACGGGGACTACACCTGAGAGGAGAAAGCATATATTGTACAAAAATGAACGATGATGTAAAATATGAATGAATGAATAAATAAATAAATAAATAAATAAGCCAGTCACATGATTCATGTGAGTCACATGAGAAACATGGCAAGTGTTCAATAGAAGTATAATTACTATATAGAAAATCATAGATATGTGTATGTGTGTGGGTAGAGAAAAAGACTGAAAGACACACACTCATGCACACACAAGCAGACATGTAGAGACAGAGATAGAACTAGACACAGAAACAGAACAGTTTTGACATGGCCTCAGAAAAACCATTGTGTGTTCTGGACATCACGAGCAGAACCTTAAAGAGCTAATACTGATAAATTTCTGATGGCAAACATTATTCTTATTTCTGTTAAATGTTTTTCATTTGCTAGATACATTATCCAAGTCACTCCCCCATAACTTCCTGCCGTTGGACTCTAAGATGATATGGTCTTGCCATTAGAAGGCCTCTTCAGAGACTCAAAGCTTGAGAGGAGCAAGAGTAAAGAGACTTCATTCCCAGAAACCACTCCTTGCTAGGACATGGTTTGGCAATGACTGAATTGTCCAATCTGTCCTACTTGTCCATTCTGCTTTTCAGCTCGAATCCTCTTTAGACTTCCTAAGTGAGCCTGTGCTTTGCTTTTCCAGGTCTGTAGCAGAACTTACTCTGCTGTTGCAGTCCATGTTGCTTTCACATCTCTTGTGAGTTGCTTTCACATCTCTTGTGTTGCTTTCACATCTCTTTCCTATATTCCTGCCAAAACTTTTTTAATAGTCCCTAATATAATTACCTGTCAATTACCCTTCTTGAGTATGCCATCTGTTAAATTTTCAGCATCCAGACCAATAAACTATGAAAAATGGTGTACTCTTTTAGATCTTAAGCATCTATTTGACTAGTCAGGACATAATATTTTTCTTGCAAGTTTCTACAGGGCCAAAGTACTAAGTGTTAAATATTGATATTAGTGATATTGATGATCCTAAAACAAAGATGGGGGAAAGAAGAGCTAATTTTTATCTGACGTGTACCTTGGTGAACATATTCTTCCATGATTCACATGGTTATCTCTACTTTTCTCATGTTTATATTTCTGAGCCCATCCAAGTAAGACCTATGCAGAGAGTGACTAAATGCAGATGATATAACATCCATTGACTGTCCTTTTCTATGAAGTATACTAAAGCTTTCGCTAGCTTTAGTGAAATGAGGAGATCTATTTCTGTTATACCGAAGCATGGAGAGTATTTTAAAATATCAGCTCTGAAGTAAATTTGGTCTTTAGTCTTCCAGCAAAAAGAAGGATAGGGAAAAGAGGGATGGTTAAATCAGGAAAAAGGTGTAAATTGTATGATGGAGGATAGGGTTTACTGCTAAACTTAATGCAGTATATATCTATTGATATTTAATTTTGTACACTGGAAATATATATTATAATGCAATGGTACTTCAATTAAATAGTAAAAAATAAACACTTAGATTTGTAATTTAAGAAAATAGTATGTCATACACTTTGGTACAGTTCATATACGACAGTTGGCATTTACTTAAGACCATGAGGCAGAAGAAGAAAAATCATGTACATTGAATAGATAAAGTATCACATGATTTTTCCCAATTTGCTGACCAAGTGTGTTTCCAAACTAACATAATTGGTCATATTTTAGGTTTTTTTTTCTTCACGGGATTCTCCTTACTCTCTATGGTATCTAGCATATTATTCTAAGTACTGGACTTACAACATCTAAAGATATGTGATATCTTTGTACAATGTATGATTGACTTTATCAGTTTGTTACACAAATACTAAGGAGATGCACACTTAATATAACAGGAAATAATAACTGATTCTGCAAAAAAAATTAGAAAAAAATTTTATGACCCTCTACAATATTTTAATGGTGAACTCATTAGAAAGTCTCTTTAGTAATAATACCAAGTTCTGGAATCACTCACTCATACTAGAAAATAACCTGAATATTGTAAAACTCACCTCCTATTCAAAGATCTTTTGAAAATAGCAAAAATTAGAGATTATTTTAAGATTAGGGTATTCTTACCTACAGACAAGATTGCATACTAAATGGTGGTAGAAATATGATTCAAAAATTCATTCTTACTCTAATGTCTTTTCCTATAAATTCAGAGCTTTAAACAAATCAGAGGGAAAATAAAAGAATCAAAAAAAATCAAAAATTGTGTTCATAATTGCTTCATTTGTGACTACTTCTTTCATGAAACTCAGAAGTTTCTGTCTGAGTTGCCAACGCTACCACATTATATGTCCAATCTGATGGTCTTTTAAGGCTTTTCAGCACAACTTGGAAGAAATGTCTGTAATTTGAAGTAGTTTTTACTTGTTTTCTATCTCTTCTACCAACTAATTCTGAGGTCTAATCTCAAACATTTTTCTTCTCTTTGAGTCTCACCTTTTCCATCAATATAAGGAGTTTTTATATTAGGTAGTTAAAGAGGTGCCCTTCTAGTGCCAGCATTCCTTAAATTATTATTACTGTTTTAAGCAGGGATAATTTCCACACACTACAGGTCATCCAACCTGTCAAAACCCTCTTGATGAAAGTTTCCCAAATTTCATTATGGAACAAGTGGAAAAAATGAGATTTCTATTTGCATCATTAATGCTGCATTGACTATATGCCATCAAAACAAACTTTGAACAAAGCTCCATGTAATTAAATACAGTGTGAAACTATTTTTCCTAAATCAGCTATCTATCCCATCTCCATAACTGCTAATGATCTTGAAAGGGTTGAAATTTTTGAAAGAATCACCCTGGAAGTGTGAAACCACTCTGGATTCTAAAGTCCACATGATTCTTTGCTTAGCTGATCACTAATGGAGCTCAGCTAATAATAAAATTATACTGTCACAAACTCAACTCAAACTTCTTAAATTGGAAGGATTCTTATTTAAAATAATTTAAAACAAAGTCTCATATTAACTTTTGTTCTAGGAGAAGAAAGCTAAAGAATCATTGACAAGCTATGGTAGAAAGTTGTAAAAAACAAAGCAAAACCAAAAAAACCTCTACACAAAGCTTAGGGATATGACACACTTTTAAAGAAGACCAGTTTAATAAATTGAATGATTTTTCAGGAAGACGACTCAAGAGGAAATTATCCCTTATCCCAATCTCTCTGTAACATCTCCTATAAAAATATGTAATTCTCAATATCAGTATATTTAGTCATTTTGTTGTGCTGCTAATCACCTTAAAACTTTAAATGCTTCCTAGGAACAAGAGACCCAGAATGAGCTCATTCCTACACTAATAGAGGCAACCTCAGTTTTATTTTCAAGTGGATTTGTTGAGCTGATCACATCTCTCTCTAAATTGCAACAAAATGATAATTGGAGTTAGAATACCTATTTCTCAGTAAAAGTGTAACTGAAATTGCATACCTTGATTTAAAGCTGTCTGGTGGCATGAGTTCCAAAGTATGAGTTGGTCCATATAGGTTTACAACATATAATTTGATTGTTGGGTTCACTTGGCCTGCCTTTGAGAAAATGACAGTTGTTATGTAAAATACATTAAGTATTAGGATATATTGAGAACAAAAGCAAATGCATTTTGATTCTTTTACAATTTTGTATTAGAATGGGTAAAAAAAGTTTAATTTCTCTCAAGTAGAAATGATTTTATATTCAACAATCTGATTGCTTCCAATTGTTTTTGGAGATTGCTACCTCTCAAGCATTTTAGTCAGACAATTAAAGGTGATAGAAAGTCATGATGACTTTATTCATTAGGCAGTGCTCCTATATTTTTTTCCTAGAATGACACCAGAGGGCTTGCTGTACAAAACACTAGTAGATCAAGTGTTGTGCACATTATAGGATAGGAAATGCAATGGGTATAACGTTTGGCTAATTAAAAAGAAAAAAAAAATAAAAGAGAGAAAATGAAAACTTACTCAATCCAGGTGCCACATGCTTGAAATCCCACAGTAACTAACCTATCACATGACATTAACCATCCTGGGTTTTCTAATGACTACTAGCTATGTTATAAGTGACTCTTGAGAGGTGGGTCATGGAATTGATTGTCCTTACCATGAAGAGTAGAAGACAGTGTAAAAGACACATAATTTGAATTTAGTAAATCAAAATTTATGAAATAATTACTAACCTGTTAAGTAGTTAGTGTTTCTGGATCATAGTGTATATCGATGTTATTGTTTGTCTTGTAAAATGTTTCTACGCTAGTCTTGAGATATAATTGTAACCATTTTCCAGATGAAAGTGGAGAAACTAAGCAAACTGTATAAGTTGAAAATATTCAATAACAAGGAACCAGTATTTAAGTCAGGATGATCTTAATTGCTGTCATTTTGCTTCAGTTCATTATCAGGCAATGACTTCCAAAAATTTTTCTGAATTTACTGTAAGCTCCTTGGGGACAGAAATGTGAACTTTTACCAGCATCTCTCAAGCAGTTTTGAATGACTGAATGCACGCACACTTACCTGGATAAGTGATCTACAGAATCAGTTGATTATTTGTGGTTCTTTGTGATTCTAGAGATCATTATGTTGTGGCTGTTTTTTTTTAAGATTTATTTATTTTTGCATACAAGTTGGGGTACAGGCCAGAGGCGTGGGGGGTGAGAGGGTTCACCAGAGACAGAGTGGGGAGCAGAACATGCAGATCATTGGAAACACACTGCTGAGGGGAGCAGCAGGTGAGGCAGGAGAGGTCTGCTGCACCATGTGGGAATCTCCCCAGCTGGGCGTCGAACTTGTGTAGCTGTTGCCGACAGCTCCACAGCACAGCGCTCAACTGCTGCGCCACTGGGGAGGACCTTTTTTTTTTTTTTATTTATGTATACAAGAGCTGAAGTGTAGGGCAGAGGTGTGGGGGTGTGAGAGGATTCACCAGAGCCAGAGTGGGAGATCTACTGTAACACACTGTGGGGGAGCAGCAGACGAGACAGGAGAGGTCTGCTGTGCCATGTGGGTTAGCTCTCTGGCCAGGAATAGAACTCATGTTGCAGTGGCTGGTGATAACTTGATAGTGCTGAGACTTAACCCCTTGCACCACCGGGGAGACCCATGCCTGAGGTTTTAAGAGACCATATGAGATATGCAGAGAGGACAAAGGGAATTAAAAGTGAGTTTACATGAAACACCTGACAAAAATGTAAAGAGAATGACAAAACTGATGACAAGGAAAAATCCAGTTGAAGGAATGCACATTGACAAAACTCAGGTTTTTGAGTCAATGCTGTATCAATACAGGCTTGTGAGCCACAACTCTTCAAGTGCTTTGCTCGTTATTTAAAATGACTACCATGAATGGGAGGGGGGGGGAGTAAACGGGTGAAGCCAGAGGATTTGAGGGCAGTGTAAAACATTCTGTAGTAAACCATGATGATGGATTTACATAATTATACATTTCTCAAACCTATTGAATATATAACACCAAGAGTGAACTGCAATGTAAACTATGAACTCTGGGTGATGATGACTTGTCAACATAGCCTCATAGCTCGTGCCAAAGGCAGGGCTCTGGTGGGAATGCTGATAATGGGGGAGACTGTACATGTGTGAGGGCAGGGAATATATGGCAAACCTCTGTATCATTTGCTCAGTATAATTGTAACTTGTAACTGGGCAACATCACTGATATCTCAATTAGCCTCTATGTAGAAACAAATTAAAAGTTGTTTACATATGTGGAGATGATGCACAAAAGGTAAACAACTCACCCAAACCAGTATATTTCAGAAACTCAGCTGTCCAGCATTCTGTAATCTTAATTAGATTTGTATCTTTTCAGAGATTTTTAAATTAAGTGCACATTGCAAGTTCATTTGTATCTTTTAATATTCAAATTGTTTCAATAGTATATAAAATGGAGGAGTTATTCGATTTGCTTTTTACAGTCACATTTGCTACAAAGACTGGGAATCCTCAGAATCCTTCCTCTATGATTCTGAAACACAAGCCTCAATAATAATTAACCTTATTTTATTGGCAACTAAATTGTCATTTAGCAAGATAATGTTTTAATTAAGAAGATTAACCTGAGGTTACTGAGATAGAACTGTGTATCTCTTTTTTTGCTGAATTGCTAATGATAGGGTATTTTATAAGTTCTGAATCATGCTGAATTAAGTAAAATACAAATATATTTGTTTAGTGTAAGTATTTCATTAGTAAATCTGACCACTTTGGGTATTTGCTGTACTCATTTTAATCTAGTTTAATTTGAAGCACAATTTAATATGATCTCTGTGCCTTTCTTCAAAGTCTAAAGTGTGACTTTTTGAAAGTTTATTGCATAAGTAAAAGCAAATCAAAATAAAACATTTGTTGCTGAAAGAAATAACTTAAAAAAATCAAAGTAGATGAATAAAAATTTTGAAAATTCAAGTAATTTACCTAACATGACATTAAAACTTACTCTGAGAAAATGGAATAAAACCCAGACCCAGTTTCTTTGAGTATCTGGCAGGTAATGCTGTGACCTGAGGACTAGGGATTTTTCTGTCTAGGCTTTGACCCTTAGGATATCTGTGTTATCTTTATTTTCAATATTCCTCAATGGTGGTTTCTAATGAACAAATGGGCCCCCCCATCATGTATTTCATATTTATGTATAGAGGTGTGAGGCTGTCTGACAAAGCTACCCGTGTAGACCTAAGTCATTAGCAGCAAATGGAGCAAACAGAGCTCCACATATTTGTTAACCGTAAGATATTTTCATTTCAGATGCATCTTCTGAGATACAAGTTAACCTCTGGCAGTTTCATAGAAAGGGACAGAATCAATAAATTTGAGTTATTTCCCCAGTCTTAAAATAACTGTGACTTTTGTAAAAGCACTTAACCTTTTAGAAATTCAATTTGTCCATTTGTGAAACAGAAGCCATTGTGAAAAGGACCAGATGAGAAAACAAAAGGGGAAAAGTCTCTCTGAAAACACAAAGCATGCTATTAGCACACATGGCTTATACAGTTAACAAACAAACATGATCATTACTTTATGCTTATCATTACTATGAGAAAATGTTAAAAATAATTATTAAATTTAACACTGTCTAGGTATGTCAACCTAGTGTCTAGTATCTGCTGAATTATTGCTGACAAATTTCAATTTTCTCAGATATTTTTATTTTGCCCAGGTGTTTGCCTACATCCTGTAAAAATAATAGGCCTGAGAGCACCCAAGTTCAAGCAGAAGACTCCATAACTGAGGAGGGAACTTGCAAATGCAGCCATTATTAGGTCTGATTCTTATGTGTGAGACATAATCTCCCCAGTCCTCTTGGGAAAGGGATTATAAAAAAAAAAGTTATGCTTTCCCTGGGGCTGATTTTATTTCCTTTGTGCAGAGCACAAACTGACCAGTGTGTGTGTGAACAGATATCTTTCCTATTCATATTTGTTTTTCACATTATGCCACTACTTAAATTGTCAGGTGAACTTTCATTATCATAAGTCAATCAAATGATGTGAGAATTAATATATTTGAGAAGTCTTTTCAGTCTGTCTCTGCAAAATGAGAAAGCTTTTTTGGGAGAATAATGAAATGCTCTTGGTGAATACGATTATTTTGTTGTTAGGACACATTGCCATTTTCTCCAGAAGAGCACCGACTACATATGTGTCTTCTAATTGATGTCCAGGAAAGACCCTTAAAATAGTATTTCAAAATCCTGGAATCAGATTCCTCTCAATCCAGCTCTCCCTCAGAGCTATCATTCAGTCACTTCACACTATGACCTGTGGAGGAAGACAGGATGGGGAAAGAAGGCAGCATAGGTTTCACTCAGGAGACACTCTTCTCATTCCAGCCTCTACATTCAAGACCTTCTTTTTTCCCTATCTGGATAATTTGCACTTGGTAAATGAGAGAAAAATATGGAAGGTAGGCATGACATCATCCTCACCTTGACATGCCTTTCTTGCAGGTATAGAATATGTATGATGGGCAATTTGTCCAGTACTTTGCCCATTTATGGAATACAAACTTTGAAAAGGTACTAATGAATTGTGCTTAGAATCATAAAGTATAACTCATTAAATGCATGGCTGAAAAATGGCTTCTAAATGAAATCAGCAGTCATCTCTACCTCAACAAAGAGCTAACAGTGGCATTTTAAAAGTCTCCTCTAGGACATCTTGACATCTAGACCCCTCTAGGGTCTTCATTTTTGTTGTTGTTGTTGTTTAGTAATATCAACATAGGGAAGCAAATTTTTAAAAAGATAATTTATAGAATTTATAGTTAAAAATGGTTAGAAAAAAACAGTGTCCTCCAGATGATTTTGCAACCTGCTCCCAGCAGTTTCACACAATACTTGAAAACAGTTTTGCTATCTGGGCAGGATTTTCATATTTGTCGCACTTGATAAAACAATTCCATCTATCTTAGCTATGGCTTCCTATAGATCTACCCAAGCATTTTATAAAATATGTTCCAGAGTATGCTCTGCCAAAATAATACTGATGTTAATACTAATACTAGTAAATTTTTTATGCTTAGTCTACTCTTTATCGGTGATTTTTTATGCTTAGTCAATGTTTTATAAGAGATTTATAATACATATTAACATATAGTGTAAGTGCTCTAAGAAATCATCTGAAAGAAGCTAGATTTATGTTTTTATTTTTTTATCTCAAAAAGCTAGATTTTCTAGAAATAATTTCTAATTAATTCAACTATGAGACATTTTCATCCCTTAAATCTGCTATTAACAACCAGAATACAACAAACAGGAGCAAATCGAATACACACTGGAGAAAACTGTTAAGGCATCAATTCTGCCCTTTACCTCTTCTCACCCTTTTTTTCACCTGGAAAAGTAAGAGGAAACAAGATTGAGAGCATTGAGAGGAAAGAAATGCAACAAGAGGGACCGTTCCCACCCCAGAACCAGCTAGAACTCTTCCTGCCCAAGCAGTGTGTAGATTACAGTAAACTCTAAATGATGAGTCTCTTGAAAAGTAAGGAAACCTTTTTTCTCCAAAGACAACAAATACCATCTATCAAGTCACTGGTGCAGAGAGCGAAGAACAAAGCAGTACTTTCACATTGCTTACCTTAGGGTATGGATACTGCTTTCCTCTGGGATACAACGCTCCAGTAAACCGAGGGACAATCATGTTAGGCACCAAGGAATCATTTATCATCAGGAAGGCAAGTCTTTCTCCATCTGGTGACCACCAGTGGGCGATATGAGAATGTAGCAGTTCCTCTAGAATAAATGAGTGTTATTTGAAACCAACTGTAGAGATGTGGGCTCAGTGACCCACAAACATCTGTCCTTGAAATCTCCATTGTGTGTAACTTTTTTCTAGATAGGTGTTGGATTTTTATCCACTTCACAGTAAATTCTGTACTTTTTAGTTACCCTTTTAATCCCAAGAAAAGCCGAGGCAAAGGAAGGAAGAAATGAAGTAATGAAGTTAGGACTCATTGATTGTCAGCAATGTTAACAGAGAACATGAAAGCACTATTGGGGGAAAAATGGGAAGAGTAAATTATGACGGAAATATGGCACAAAATCATATTCATGTCATGAATCATTCATTTTTGTATTCAATCGTATATCCATCCTTTCATTATTAAATGTATTGAATACCCACTAGATTTATTAAACTATTTTTAACTCTAAGGAAATGGGTTATGAAATATACTGTATAAAATTATGAAATGTACTTTCATGTGACCTGAGATCCACTATCCACTCTTCTATACTTTCTTTTTAGTTCATGAAAGTAACCTGTGTGAATTTCATCAAAAGGAGCCCCAAGCCCACTTGAGTGTTGCCACTATGGTATTCCGGCAAGAGATTAGAGGAGAAAGTGAAACAGGGTATTTTCTTTTTTCACTTGGCCCCATCTTAAAATGTTACCTCAGGACTGCTGTGTGTTTTAAATGCTGTTACTAACTCTGCTTCCTCTATGCAATTCCATTCTTTTGTGTCTGGTAATGGCTCAACTCTCTGGTCATAGAGATGGTAATAACTTGGCTGCTACTGATCTAAATTATAGCTCTGTCCTTTAAATTTCCCCCACACCTTCACCTTTACAAATGGTTTCTTTGTAAATAAATCATGTTCAAAGCATTGAAAGTGCCAAGTTTTTCCTTTGGGAATGCTGACTGACACAATGATGAACAGCAGCAGTAGACTCAGAAAAGAGATCTTCAAAATTAGATTTTGAAATTTAGGTTGGAGATTATCTATCCCTTGTTATATACATATGTATATATAAATACATACTCATGTATACTTATACTTACATATCTATATAATATAACCTATACCTATCTATGATATAATAATTACACTTCCTGAGGGATTTGAGCACAGATAATCAATAACAAGGGAGTAATCAGTTGTTAGTTAACACACAATAAAATGCATATTGAAGCTAAAGGATTGGGAAGACAAATACTTATGACATTTAGTTGCTAAAACAATGGCAACTGTACAGATTATATAGTGAAGGTCACCTGGTTCTTCTGACACACTAGCGAGATTACAAAGAGAAACAGAAATTAAAACCATACCCATCTCTTGATCCCCGCCCACTTTGGATACCCTTCTATTTATTTTTAATTATTTTTTACATATATTAAATTTATTTATGTTTTCTTACATCATTGTTAATTTTGGGACAGTTTTTGATTTCTCCCCTCAGGTGTAGTTCCCATAGTTCTCCCTCCACCACAGTCCCTTGTGTTCTTCCCTCTCCTGTTTTGACCCCTCTCCACCCCTTTCTCCTGTTGTGTGTCTCTGATCTATGGTCAGCTTGCTAGTTTTGACTTTTTCCTGATCCTTTGTTCTATTCCTCTATATTCCACACATAAGTGAAACCATCCAATAATTTCCTTTTTCCTTCTGACTTATTCCACTGAGCACAATCCCTTCCAGCTCCATGTTGCACAAATGGCATGTGTTTATCTTTTTTGGTCACTCAGTAGTATTCCATTGTGTATATATTCTACATCTTCTTGATCCATTCATCTCTTTGGGGGCAGTTTGGTTTTCTCCATATTTTGGCTATTGTAAATAGTGCTGCAGTAAACATTGGAGGGCAGGTTTCCTTTCAAATTAGTGTTTTTGTACTTTGGGGGTGGATTCCTAGGAGTGGAATTGCTGGATCATATGGTAGACCCATTTTTGGTGTTTTGAGGATCCTCCACACAGCTTTCCATAGTAACTGAACCAGTGTAAGCAGTTGTAAGGTTTCCTTTTTCACTACCTCCTACCAGCATTTGTTGTGTCCATTTGTTTTAATTTGGGCCATTTTCATAGGTGTGAGGTGGTATCTCATTGTGGGTTTTTTTAAATATATTTTTATCGTTATTTATGTCTTTTACATTTTGTATTCCCCTTGGGTAACCCACCACCAATTCACCCGTGATCCATCTCCATGGTCCCTTGTGTTCTTTTCTACTCCATTTTGTGCCCTTACCCTCCCCTCCCCCTGACACCCCCCCTCACCCCCCGCTGCTGAGTCTCTCTCTCCTATTTGGTTTCCTTATAGTCCTGTTATAAGTGAAACCATTCAGTACTTTTCTCTTTCTTTCTGGCTTATTTCACTAAGTATGATCCCCTCTAATTCCATCCATGTTGCTGCAAATTGCATGTGTTTATGTGTTTATCTTCTTTGAATGCAGAATAGCATTCCATTGTGTATATGTACCACATCTTCTTGATCTATCCATCTATTTTTGGACATCTGGGTTGCTTCCATACCTTTGCTATTGTGAACAGTGCCACAATGAACATATGGGTGCATGTATCCTTTTGGATTAGTGTTTTTGTGTCCTTTGGGTAGATTCCCAAAAGTGGTATTGCTGGGTCATATGGAAGCTCCACGTTTAGCAGTTTGAGGAATCTCCATACAGCTTTCCATAGTGGTTGGACCAGTTCACATTCCCACCAGCAGTATAGAAGAGTTCCTTTTTCTCCACATCCTTTCCAGCATTTGTTGTTGCCTGTATTTTTAATGTGTGCCATCCTCACAGGTGTGAGGTGGTATCTCATAGTGGTTTTGATTTGCATTTCCTTGATTATAAGTGATGCTGAACATTTTTTCATGTATCTGTTGGCCATTTGCTTTTCTTCTTTGGAGAAGTGCCTTTTGAGCTCTTCTGCCCATTTTTTTTTTTTAACTGGGTTATTGGCTTTATTTTTGTTGAGTTGTGTGAGTTCCTTGTAAATTTTAGTTATCAGTCCTTTATCAGATGTATTGTGCGCAAAGATCTTTTCCCAGTTGGTAGGGTGTCTGTTAGTTTTGGTTAATGTCTCTTTTGCTGTACAGAAGCTTTTTATTTTGATGTAATCCCATTTGTTTATCTTGCCTTTCACTTCCTTCACTTTGGGGGATGCGTCTTTAAAGATTTTGCTGAGATGTATGTCGTGTACAGTTTTGCCTATATTTTCTTCTATAAATTTTATGGATTCAGGTCTTAAGTCCAGGTCTTTTATCCATTTTGAGTTGACTTTTGTGCAAGGTGTGAGGTAGTAGTCTAGCTTCCTTTTTTTTTGCATGTGGCTGTCCAGTTATCCCAGCACCATTTATTGAAAAGACTTGTTCCTCTGCATTTTCTTTGCTCCTTTGTCAAAGATTAGTTGTTCATAGATATGCAGCTTTAATTCTGGGTATTCTATTAGGTTTCATTGGTCTTTGTGTCTGTTTTTGTTCCAGTACCACGCTATTTTAATTATTATTGCTTGTAGTAGAGTCTGAAATCAGGGAGTGAAATTCCTCCATTTTCTTTCTTTTTAGTTAGGATCTCTTGGTTTTTTAATACAGAGATATTGGAGAATGACTGGAGCCTTCACACACAGAATAAGACTATTTGGGTAACTATGTGCAACATAATTTTTCTTTCTGTGACAGTCTCACAAAAAAACACAACTTATAATGGAATGCTGCTGTATGTGTTTAATTTTATGGTTGGAGATGCTGAACCTCAAAATTCCCACAAGTCTTCTTATAGACAGAGGCAGTGTGTGCCCTCTGCATAAAGACAGAGTGGAAAATGAATTTCTATAAAAGTTTAAGAGTTTGCACTCCTATAAAAGAGCTTAGAGATCCAATAGTCTGGGATACACTGGGATATCTTTTTAAGTGAGAGAAACCCTGTTGAGACAGCACTTGTGCAAAGGTAAAGAGAAACTTGGTCTCTGAATTTTGAAGAACAATATAAACCGTACAGGTACTGTCTCTCACATTCACTGCCCTATTCCTTTTCCCAACTAACTTCTACAGCTATAAGTTCTGAGTGAAAACTGAGCACAGTGCTATACAGCACAAGAAGTCCATGGTGCCACTTGCCTTACCATCTTTGCCTTTTGATCCAGCAGATCCAATGACAACATAAGTATCCATGCAAACAGAGATGCTATGTGGAGCTTTTGCACTAACCAGACATGAGAAACTTTAGAGAAAAGTCACTTCTTCCTGTGCTAATAAACAGTCTTTCTTTTTTTAAGATTTATTTATTTATGCATATAAGAGCTGGGGTGTAGACCAGAGGTATGGGGGGTGAGAGGACTCACCAGAGACAGAATGGGGAGCAGAACAGGCAGGTTGACTGAAACACACTGCTGAGGGGAGCAGTGGGCAAGATAGGAGAGGTCAATTAAGAGATGTGCATTAGCTCCCTGGCATAGAATCAAACTCATGCTACAGTGGCTGCTGATATCTTCATAGTGCTGATACTTAATCACTTGTGCCAACAGGGAGGTCCCAATAGTCTTTATTTCTAAAGCAACTCTCTATCTTGCTACATGGGCTTTCAACTGACTATTCAACCCAATTGTCCATCATGAATTGATTGCAATCTGATTGTAGAACTAAACATATATAGCAACAGTCCAGGACAGAGTAAAAGTGATATATATGGGACTAGGCCAGAAAGCACAATGACCACAGTATTGCATCCTATGCTTTATCCTTTATTATCATCTTAGATCTACACCTCAAGATGTGCTGTCTAACTTAAGTTAGTGGAGGCTGAAGAAATACGGACCTGGTTTATGTACAGGTTTGCAGGATGTATTTGAACAGGCTCTTTATTACAATCTGACTTGGGAGTGGCATTGAAGGACTAATAAATAAAAACTTTCCTAGCTGTCAGAATTAATAATGAAATAATTTGTTGACCATTCCTTATAGAAGCAGACTTGGCTTGAAGCAGGCTATATCTGACTCAGTCACAGGGGATCAAACAATGGCTACATGCTCAGGGATAGTGGAAGAATAAAATTAGAAAATTAGTGACAAAGAAGTTTAGGAAGGGATAAGCGTATAGACTTATCAGAAGATATAAACGTGAAAATATGAAGGAAATCGTGCCCTACTTAATGTCCACCAGAGCACATCCATAACAGAGGAGGACGATTTCAATATCCAGATGGACAGGGTGATTCCTGAGTGCATATCAGTTTTGTTTTTGGCACTATTACCTGCAATGGTTGTGGTTATTGCAACACCCTTGATTTGACACCCTTTCCTAGAAGGACTAACTGACTACTTGGAGGCAGCTGGGTTACATAAAATACCTTCCATCAAGAAGCGGTAGCCCTTTATCCTAATAGAGATAGACACATAATTTAGGTCTAGATATAACTTCACTGCCTGCATTCATATCAGTGCTGCTATTCATGGACTTTCAGAATAACTTATCTGTTACCATGCTAGCCCATGCCTAGTCACCTCCAAACAGGAAATATTTACAGCAAAAAGGACAGTGGATTCAGACACAAGGACTGCACTTGTTTCATAATGATCTCCTTAGCTATATATATCTGGCGTTTTAGAACAAGTGAAATAACCTTCTTTATGGGCACTATTTCTATTTGTTTAACAATAACCTTGAAATTGGGACGCCAACCTAGAGTATACATGTATCTCTCTTACATAGTTTAGTTCTCACAAACGTGGGAATATAGGAATAGAAGTGTAATATTTTCTCACTATCATAACAATAACCCACTGGGCAGAATTTGTTTCTTGTCCTCATTGTAATGAGCTTAATGGGTTTAAAATTCCTATTGCCCGAGGGAGGGTTGTCTCAAATAAGGAATACGGTCATAATTCTGTTTTTCTGAATTGGATACCGAAATTTGTTTTTGACCATTCTGGGCTCATTTTGACTGGGGGAAAAAAAAAACTGACAACAAATATAGTCACTGTACTAGGTCTGATGATTAATCTCATCTGCCAGGAAGGAAACGTATCTTCACTATACAAAGCAGGGCAAGGAGGATTATATTTGGAACTCAGCAGATTTACAAATAGTCCATCTCATTTCCAATTCCACATTTCCACATTCTAATTTACATTTCAATGGAAAATTGAAATTGTTACAATCTAATTAAGAAAAAGATGCAAAGGGATAAGATTTGGCAAAAATAAACTTTTGGATTGATCCATCTAGTAAATGACCTATCTATTTAATGTGCTGGCAGAGGTAAAGTCAAAGAAATGTGCAGTTAAAGAACTATGATTACCATTTATGACCACATAATTAGCTTATTTTTTTTCCTTAATGGGGCATTTTCCCTAAAATCTTATATTAAATAACCCAGATGTCAGTTTTAGTTATATACTTCTGATAGGTGTATAGCTGGACTAAAACCACCCTGTGATGAAACAGTGTCATATGAAATTTTCTGTGCCCCCTTTTCAGGGAGACTGAATTTCATTTGAATAATAAGAATGCCACCCTTTATACCTGATTATTTTTATTGGGCATGGCCAGTATGAAACCAGGTGAATCAAATTAAGGGAAAAGGAGCTTGGTATATGTTATTCATCTTGGCTCTCACTATTGAAATCATGGTTTTTAACCAAATTTCACTGTTTCTTTTACTGTAAAAATTAAAGAAATTCCTTCCTGGAGGCTCTAGTAACAGCTACTTCTCCTCCCCAATTAGGTGTTGGTGGTTAAAGCACACTAGCAACAAGTTGCTGCATATTCTTTTTGGTATCAATACTATTTCAGATGTGTCACTTTGGCTAGTTATGATCCTAACCCTGATTTTTACAAGTAACTTCTAATTCAGTTGAAGGGACATGAGTTATCTATAAGAAGCTAATATGTGCATTAAGTGTAAATTCTAAATTCTATGTGACTTAAAGGTATTGATCAATTGTGTTGGTCAAAGACAATGCTTCGGATTTCTCAGAAGTGGACCCTATCCCAGGTACTGGGCCAGCTTTGAGGTCACCATTCAATACAGATTAGATTTCAACTATTCTCATTTACTTTCGAGTTATGTATGACTAAAGTTTTCCCCATAAAAGTGTTACACTAGGGAAATATGTGGTACATACAAAGAGTTATGACTTCCTTGAAATACAAAAGGAAAGTTAATTGAAATGAGATGAGGATTAAAATTAAAAAGCACATCTTTAATGTGCTTTTGCTTAAGTCGTTTTCTGAGGAAGGGCACATGCTTCCTTATAGGGATTTTTATTCATGTATTGAAACTTTCTGTGTTCATTATATTATATTATTTACCAAAATTTTATTTTCAAATGTGCTGTGGCATTCCAGTCAGTGTAGGAGTGACTCTTCATTGTCTCTTTAGTAGTGATTAAGAAAATCTCACTGCACAGCAGCTGGAGTTTTAAGAACATGTTGCTTTATGTCAGACACTTCAATTCCTCAACAGAAAACAAACTCATGTAAAACCATTGTGTTTAGATTAACATGTATTCTGAAAAGTAAGCTAATTTTATCCATTTGTAGTTTATAAACACAGATAGGATTTCCTGAGGATGCCAGCTCTATAGATCTGTGGGTAATATTTCCCCCTTATTTTCATATCTCACTGTCAATTTTCTTAAAAGAACTGTCAACATTCATAACCTTCTCACTTCCTGTTTACACCTGTATCCACTGAATCTTGTTGCTGGCACCAGCAATAGACTGCTTTTATTCCTGTCAAGTTCAGATAGCAAGGCAATCTGAATTAGCTTATTTTACCTCCAGAGACAGCATTGCTCATCATCTTCATTTCCTATGGCTCTCAAGACTACCTCTCTAGTATTTTTCTTTTATCTGTCGCTGTCAAGTTTTACTGAAATTTCATAATGTTTAATAAATAAATGTTGAATTGATGAATGAATATGACTTCTTGTGTTTAAGAGTAGGCAAATATAGTGTGAAAATAGACATTTCACATTCTCCTCATTAAACAAACTAAAAAAATAACAGTCACAATCTGTTGAAAAGGATATTGCTTATCCTCAAATTTTCCCCCTTAGTTCTTTTTTCTTATTATACTCAAGAACAATGCAAAACATTATTTCTTCTATGAATTACTCTATGTTCCCCTATCCTATCAGCAATAATTCTATTCATACTTCTATTTTTGCATGCTGACATATAGCTTTATTTATTCTTTGATTTGCCATGTTTCTAACATTTCTTTACATAATAATTATTTACAGTTTTCTCTCCACTAATTTGGAAATACCCCAAACATAGTAGCTCCTATTCCTCATTGTATTGCTTTCAGATAATGCCCAGTAGGTTTACATGCTCAATAACTGTTGGATATAATTTCAATGAAGAATTTCTAAAAAAATGAGATTATGAAATAAACTTATGATCACTTAGTAATATTAGATCCATTATACTATATGCTTAGATAATAAAAATGACAGTTATGATTTGTTTCAATCTGAAATTCAATTATTTATGAATATTTTCACAGCTGAAAATATGGTAATTTATTTTTTAGAGTAAGATAGTGGGCTGATATTTAAGTTTCTATGTTAAATACATAAATGTATATGGATAACTTATATGTGCTTTGTGTGATTTATATTTAAAATGCTGCTCACTTTAAGTATCTTTTATTTTTCTTCTGAACTTTACCAACTCTTTAAAATGTGTATTTTTCTTGTCTTAATTTTTCTAACACTGAATAACACTAAAAATAGCAACAAGAAGCTGTAAAATGATACTTTTAAGGATTTTAAAGACTTGACATTAGCTATTGTGGCTGGGAACAACAGCCACACTCAGAGATTGATTGGTATAGTCCTAAAAAGATTACGCCATGCCCATAAATTTCACCATAGAAACATTTTATTATCTTTTATGTGACTCCTTCGGTCATCTTTTTTTCTTATGACATTGAAAGAAGATAAATTTCAATAAAAAGTAAGTGAAAATGTTACATGTTACTTCTTGAGAAATCATCCACACATACTAATTCAGATTATAATTGACATCTGTAAAGTAATCAAAGGAAATCTCCACACCAGAAATAATCACACACATAGCATTGAAGGACATATAAAAACATATACATACTTAGCAGATATTGTGGTGTTTTGGTGAGTGAATGTTGAGGGGAAAAGAGAAAGTCTGGAATCTGAGAGCTGTCAGTGCCTTGAACAAGCAAAGAGAGAGTGGGAGATGAAGGTCCATATGTGATACCTGAATCATAGGTTGGATAAGGCAGGACAAAAAGTTGAAATAAAGAAATGGCATCTATCTGAATTGCCTAAATCCATCTGCTAAACCTTAACATCGATTGCTATAGTAGCCTCCCCCAACTTGTTTTTTTTTTGGAATGAAGCAAGAATTGAAGTAACAGTCAGGCTAACAGTCTTTGGATGAGGAAATATCAGTGAAATCTAGTAACTTCCATCCCATGGTGGATGTCATCCTTTAAAGAACAATGGAGGATTCTGCACTGTACAGGTAGAGTGTCCTAGGATAAAGCAATGGCTTTAAAGATACACAGTCAGATGTAAACTCTGCCATTCATGAGATCTAAAACCAAATCCAAGTTACCTATCCTCCCTGGGCACGGTTTCTTCATTAAGTGATTAAACATATGCTAGCACTGTGAAGACTGACTCACATGTACGTCTGGAATTTTCTAGTATTTGTAGAACATAAGTGCACAAAGGGTCAAATTTAATTTGAATGAAAATAAACTACTTTTTTCTTTTACCTATTTGGAATTTGTCACTATATACATTGTCACAACAAAAAATGTTTTTGCTACCTATTTGTTTTATCTGTCCCCCAAAGATAGCTTACTTTAAACCCATATGTATAGATTTTTGTTCTCTAATTAAGATAACAAACTTATTTGTCAAACAATGGTTCCTAATTTCTCTTTATAATTTCTTTAAAAACCACAAACTATAAAAAGTCTTCGCTTGAAGACAGAAGCCCAAGAGGTCTTGGTCAGTCATCAAGTCAGCATATTCTATATTGAATGTAACTTAAAAGGTCATTGATACTAAGGATCATTTCTCACCCAATGAAGGATGCCAGCCCAGTAGGAAGCATTGATGTTCCCATAAAATTATTTCTCTCCTCCCCAAAATCCACTATTCCTTATGAATGCCTGCTTTCTCTGTCAGTCATCACTATTTGCCCAGACCAGAAGCCGAATAATCATTCTTGACTTCTTTTCATCTACCAAAGCATTACTTTGATTTGTTCCCTGATGTATCTCAGAACACAGACAAGTACATGGACCATAGCAGGTTTTCAATAATTGCTGTTGAATGAGGGAATGAATGAATGAATGGCCTAAATGATTCATTTTCCTCACAGAATTAAAAATATTGATTCTGGTGTGAACTTATACCCCTAAGTCATACACAGTGTAATACACTATACATTTACCACTAAGTGGTATCTATTTTAGTGACACAACAATTTTAGTGCCTCCCCTCCTCTTACTGCTTTAACCATATTCCAATTCCTCATTATCTCTTGATAGAACATAGAAATGGGCTTATAGCTGCTCACTGGTCCCTTATTCTATTTGAGCCCAGCTTCTCACTGTAACCAAAATGATCTATTTATATGGACGATCTAATCTTGACACTCCCTTACTTAAAAGGCTCTGTTAGTTTTTCCATTCACTGGTGGGAAAATAATTGAAAACCCAGGTTATTTTTAGGGTGACTAATCTTTTCTTTTTTAAAATTTCATGCTTCAACATCAAGCAGATTTTAATTCCCTGGGCACACACTTTACTACCTAAATTTCCTATGCTATTGTAAGCTGGTAACTCTTGCTAGGATTTTCCTTCCTATATTTTTTCTCATGTGTAATAGGTATTAATTTTCCAGGCTCAGATCAGAAGGATTTGCCTGTTGGTCCTGTAAATGGGCTGTCTTACTCCTTGTTCTTTAACAGGATTCTGTGTTTACTGTTATTTGACAACTTACCACATTGCAGTTTCTCAAGGTGTCAGAGAATCCACACAACTCAACACTAATTTTAATATAAAGGGCATATTTTAGGCTCGGAACAACTCTACAGCAACTAGATTACAGACTCACCAAGGCATCAAGGTGGGTTGATATCTGTTTCTTCAATTTATTGGGCCATCCCGAACCTTTCTAATAATTTGCCTTTTTGAAAAAGGAATGTCAGAGTCGCTGAATGTACTCTCAGCCAAAGAACTCTACTTGACTATTTGTGTTTTGTTTTTTTTTTCATTTCATGGCATAATTATTGCTTATATTTTCACAGTAACTTCCACTATTCTTTGGAATAAACTATGGTTTCTAAAATCTTTTGTTATTTGATGTTGGCATATTCACAAAATATATTATAGACAGAAATATACATGTACACAAAACCATAAAAAAATTCAAGGGCTATAACAACTCTTCCTTGATAAAATAGTTTCATCCAGCAAAATCTTTTGAATATAAGATTCTGAAAGCAGTACTTTGATTTGTTCCCTCTGTATCTTAGCACATAGACAATTACCTTTAACATAGTAGATTTCCATTAATATCTGATGAATGAGGGTTTGAATGAGTGAAGAAATGATCTTAATGATTCAGTTTTCCTACAGAATTAAAAATGGACTCTGGTGTGAATTTATAGCCCAACTAATAATGCTGTGAACCAACATTACCTTAAAAAAGATAATTCAATTAAAAGTATTTACTCTGATGTAGAAAGATTATATTTTCTAACACCGTTCAAGAAATAAATTTATTTTCTGGAAGATTCTTAGCTTTATAATTTGTAATAAAATAAATACTAAAGTCTTGAGATAGTGTGCCATAATCAATTGCAGAGTCTGAAACCTAAGTATTAAACTCAATTTTTTAGTCTTATCCAGGCAATCTGTACCTATAACTCAACTGATATATGATCAAACGAGGTTACAGGTTTTTATCACCTGACTCATTTTATATTTTCATGTATTACTAAAACATGATTTAATAGTTGTTGCAAATATGCAAGTGATTCTTTTGGTAGATTTTACTTGGCTCTCTGTTCAATGACTTTTTAATTGAGACAAGTGTCCCCAGTGAGATGACTAAAATCAAGTGGTTTTCATGTACTTTTTGAGCAGTGAAGATTTTTTCTTTCTTCTTTTCCAGATAGCCAGAAAAAAAAAAAACATCTAATTTTCCAGGGTGATCAAAAGTAATAATTCACTTTCATTAGTTAAACATCACCAAAATAAAATCTATCTAGCCTGAACAAAATGTATGTACATATACCAAATGTAGAAACATATAATTAGATATAAATCATGGCTCGTCAACATATGAGCACAAGCAAAGATATGAAAGCATGAAGGCATATTTGAGAGGAAATGAGAAGAAATATTGTCATAAGTATTGTTCTGGAATGAATAGATTTTTCTTATAGATTTTGTATTAAAATATGTCAGTTGCACTTTTTAGAGTATTAAATCTGTTCAACTCACCTTCGTATAACCAGTCAGCAATTCCATTAAAAATAATTCCTTCTTTTCCGGAAGATGTTAATCGCAATGAACTGCTCTTTATATCAGGTTGATAGTAGATATTATTTTCAAAAATGTAAATCTGGATCAAGAAAAAAAACAAACAAAAACCCAACAAATTAGGAAGCTTCTTTAAAACATATATATATTACATAATAGCCAAAGAGCTTAGTGTTTTATTACTTGCCTAATTTCAATTTGCTTTTATTTAATGCATACATTTGCATTGTTTTTAATTATTAATGGTATTTACTTTCCTTATCATATCAATATCAAATGGTAATCTGGGAATTGCATGACACTGTCACTGAAACTGCATTTAAAACTGCATTTTCAATAACATTTTACCTACCTAATAAGTCTTTTTCTCATGCCACAAAACTGGTTTTGGTTTTGAAATAACATTTTGCATACTTAAGAGACTGAAACTAAAACTAGATGTCATTTTAGTAACAGCCAACTGGCTGCTTGAATAGTTTCAATTTGGTACTCTTACTTCTACTATACTGGACTTGATAAAAAAGAAAAATGAACATAGAAGAACCCCTCTGATTCTGCCCAGTTCAATTCACAGACCCACCAATGACAGGAAGGATAGCAAAAATCCTTTGAAATAAGTGTAAAATGCTACCTTATGCTCTAATTTTCTCTAGAAATACTTTCCTAAAATAGCACAGCAGTAATAACCTTGTTTGTGAGGGTTCAAGAAATAATTTTACGTTTTTAAAATTTTTCGAGTTTTATTAATGATATACCATTATATTACCTCTTTTTTTGTTCTTTTGCAGTAGATTTTCTTCCCTCAATTGTGCCCACCATTGTTTTCCCACCACCCAAGCCCCCATAGCCCTCTACCATAATCTAGTGTACTCTCCTACCCTTCTCCCCACCCTGTTTCCTTTCCTCCCTCTCTATTTATCTCTTTCCTTCTGGATGCCTCAGTCTATGATCAGCTTTCAAGAGTCGGTTTTAAAGTTTGTCTTTGTCTGATCCTTTGGTTTCTCTAGATTCCACATGTAACTGAAACCATTCAGTATTTATCTTTTACCTTCTGGATCACTACACTAAGGATAATCCCTTCCAGTTCCGTCCATGTCACTGCAAATGGCATGCATTTATCTTTTTTGATTGCTGACTAGTGTTTCCACTGGGTATGTGTGTAGACACCCCTTGTCTTCTTGATGAACTCATATGTTCTGGAACATTTAGGTTGCTTTCATATCTTGGCTATTGTAAATAGTCCTGTTATAAACATAGGGTAGCAGGTTTCCTTTGGAATTAATGCTTTTGTAATTTGAGCACATCATAGTTTTCCAAACTATTATTAACAACACAACCACCTCAACAATAGGAACAACATGGAGATTAAACAGTGTTCATCCACACAAAAGGAGTGTCTTTAATAGAGGTAATTCAGAATTGTTCATTAATAATTTGCTATAAAATATTTTAATGCAGAACATTAAAATATATATCTATACAATAATAAAACTTGGTGATTTTTGATAATTATCCTTTCCAAATCTCAGTCATCTATAAGTACAGTTAAGACTAACCACCTACCCTAGGGATCTGTTGTGAAGAATAAATGAGGTGAAGAATACAGACAGAACTAAAAAAACATATGGCTATCACTCAAAGCAGGTCTGACTTCACGTATGATAACTTAGGTTGAAATCCTAAATTTCTTGGAAGTTACAAGCTCTAAATCAAAATAAAACCTCTGTATTCAGTCAATGTGTAAATTATACCAAACTATTAACCAGTGGTATCTATCACATCAGGTGAATAGGTATCAGGGGTGTAGAATAGTATAGCAATAGAGGTTTGGCAGTAGTAATAGTAGCAGAGGTAGTAGGTGGAGGAGGAGGGGGACTGGTATTAACAAATGATATCTACTGTCTTCATTTAGAAAAAAAAACTTAAGTGTGAGTAGGAAATAGGAGACAACACTTTTTATTGAAAGCATGTAGCTCATACTTAGGAAAAATTTGAAAACTCTATCCCAGGTGTCTTAAATATATGGAAGTTGTTTTATTGATTTTCATAAAATATCATAATTAAAAATCATATTAACTTTATTCTATCCATCTAAAACTTAAGGTTTATATCATTTGTTTACTATCTCCTTTTGTCTCTTGAGTGATACATGAAATAGATACATAAAGTTTTCTTAACTAGAGGGAATTCCTTTTTCATACCTAAACCTTCTGTAGGGTTTTTGTGAGTAATCACAGTTCAGATCATCCACACCCAGGCTATGAATGCATGCATGACTATTATTAGGAGCAGGGGTGACTTAAACCAAAGTGATATTGTTCAAAATCTTCAGCTTTCTAAAGGGAACAAGTTCTAAATCAAAATAATTAATAAAATCTCCACGATTTCAGCAGATGTATGAATTATCCAAAACCAATGACCAGTAATTACATTTATATTTGAAGAACAGACTGAATGACATTCAGAATCCATATGAAACTGACATCTGTTTCAACGTAAAAGAATGAGCAATATGGAATCAGAATTTTAATTCCATTCTATGAAAGTACCAGTTCCCGGGGATGTCCATAAGATCATTTTTCTATGGACAAAAATTAGTAACTGCTTTCAAGAAGATTTACATTTGTAATTTCTTCACTCCATTTTAATTGCCAAGGTTTTTCCTTGGATTATATTAGTTTAAAATAAAAATCACAAACTCTAGCAACTAGCTCAGCAATATGAGAGCTACATATATCCCCAGATACTATTTGGACACTCTGATGAAATTAAACTGGATTCAAATGACACTCATTGAGAGCTGAAACTAGATTTACATCACATTGAAAATATGACAAACACAAACCATTTATCTTAATACTTCTGATTAAACTGTCATAATAGTTTTGACACCATTAATCAATTCCTTAATGAGCCACCTACAGAATATAACATAGGAATGGAAAGCTATTTGATCAATTAGCTCTTCAATTTATAGAGAAAACCAGTGAACCAATTAAAAAAAAAGAGGATTAAGACACAAAATAATTCAAAGCTGGTAAAGTTACAACGAAGGAACAGATGGATAAGTTGGCAAGTTGAGAAGCATGTAATAAATGTTCCAAGAGACAGAGGGGGGCACTAGTATAGGCAGTTTGGTAGAGGGTGCACGGGACATATGCACATATGGAAGAACAAAAATGTAACCCCAGAATTAAAGTAAATATTAAAAAAATGTTCCAAGAAATTACTTTAATCAATGTGCCAATAAATACTGCTTGCTACCAAGTGACTGGGCACAATTTGTGTTCATTGCTGGACTAAAGGTTTAGGAGTTGATTTTCAATTTTATATCTTCTCTCTCCACGTCCACAACTACCAGCAATGCTTCAGATTTGGGCATTACAGCAGAGTGATTTGTTGGATGAAGAACTCCATCCTCACTCTTAGCCAATTTGTGATGAACATATAACAGGAAATGAATATTTGATATAAGACAGTAAGATTTGCAGATTGAGAATAATCACAATCTAAATTGTCCTACCTTGACTTATTCAAGCAGAGATGATGCCTGATATAAACTTAGAGTATCATACTCAGCATACTGTTTTCGGTTTAAAAGATAACAGCAAAATAAAGTAGGAATATAAATTAATGTTAGATTTATTGTATTACTGAAAAGCTAGCCACTTTCAGTGATTTAAATAACGTTCCTGATAATTTTAAATTAGAAACTGTGAATCATTAAAATATCTCCATTCATTGTAATGGTTTAGGAGGATTTGTGAATAGAAGTTGGGATAGTATTTGCATTGCTTTCTACTGGAAAAATGTAATTAAGAAACTATCCCATAAAATATGTATTTTTGGCAGAGGTTTGGTGAAGGGTCCTTTTTTATGTTAGTTGTAGAGATGTAAAATGTTATGTCCAGATGGGAAAACAAATGGTATTTGATAACAAAATTAATTCCATTCCATCAGCAACCTCAAACCTAAGGCCTTATCTTGTAGGAAACAACAGTAAATACAGAGAACAATGAAGAGTGCTATTTATTGTTCATGACAGCAAAATAGAAGATTCAAAGTAAAAACCCACATATACAAACTATGTAGGGTGGGCTATGATTCAACCAAATAATGCAATAACATTCAGGCTTTGAGAAGATAAAGTAGTGCTACATGACTGACCTTGAAGGAGTATTATTGAGCTATTGTCTAGTGACAAAAGCAAAACCCAAAGTGAATTATTCTGAACTCATATTTGTGTAACAGGGACAATACTGATACAAACTGTTGCTAGTAGGACTCTTACTGACAGATACACATTGAATATTTGTCTCTTGGTACTCAGCCTTCTCAGTTCTTCTAATAGTCTTATTCCTGTGGGTCATCAGAAACCCGAAATCTGTATTTCCAAGGCTCTCCTGAAAACCAGTCTTTCGCAGCATCTTTGTTAGATTGTTATAGTTATATTCTACAAACAGGAGAGAGCTGCTAGTTAGTAAATGGAAGATATTTGCCTTTGCCAGTGGCTTTCATGTATTATTTTCAGCAATAGTGGTACTTTGGTAATGTGCTTGTGTGTGTGTGTGTGTGTGTGTGTGTGTGTGTGTGTACACACAACTATAGCTACAGCTATATATACCAATGCTTGTTGTTATATATACCATAATTATGTATATTACTGTAGCTATAAATACCACTTTTTATTATATGTGTATATGCATGTATATGAAAATAGTTATTAGGAAAGAGATATGGAAGGATATATACCTGACTTTTAATCTGGGTACATTTGTTAGAAGGTGAACATACAGAGACAGAGAGTAATGAATTTGATGAGTAATGGAAAGTAATGGTAAGTGAAACAAAAGAGACTGAAAAAATATGCCAAAAGGACTTGATCATTAAGTTTGTATATAAATTCTAATATATAATATTTATCACCCTATACATTATTACATGTATAATGCACCAATATTAATCTCATTGATAAAATATCATCATGATGGTAATGTAGAAATTAGTTTAGCAGGTGGGTTGCGTGAGAAGTAGATATTTAGTTGTTTTAATTTGAAATTAATAATAAGGGTGTTTCCTTAACTTACAGAAAGAAGGGTTTTTCAACATTGGAACTACCGAAATTTAGGTCTGGATAATCATTTGTTATGGAGAACTGAATGCACTGTCGAATGATCACCAGCATCCCTATCTCCATATTCAAGGTGTCAGTTACCAGCTCCTCTCTCAGTTGTGATAACCAAAAACGCTTCCAGATTTTACCTAAACAATGTCTCCTGGAGCAGGACACAAATCATCCCTGCCAAGTTGAGAAATACTGATTTTGAGAGAGAGAAGTTCTTTCACTCAAAAATGAAGTAATTTAGTTTATGTTCCCAAAATGTTGATTGCCAATTTGCAATTTGCTATTGGAAAGTACTCTACTAAGCATATCTAATATATAAAGATTTTAATGTATAGTTCCCACCTTTAAGAACATTATAATTTTGATAAGTCAGTAAATATCTAAAAATCAAAGAAGAAAAAGCACATATTACTGAACTTAGCCATGAGTGGCAGGAGTTGGGACTCAAGAATTGGTTGGTGGGAATTTTTAAGAAATACTAGGTTTAAATTGTCATAACGGGGGCCTCCCTGGTGGTGCAATGGTTAAGTGCCGCACTGTGGAGCTGTTGGCAGCAGCGATGCAAGTTTGACTCCCGGCCAGGGAGATTCCCACATGGCGCTGCTGACCTCTCCTGCCTAGCCCGCTGCTCCCCTCAGCAGTGTATTTCCATTGATCTGCCTGTTCTGCTCCCCACTCTGTCTCTGGTGAACCCTCTCGCCGCCTCTGACCTGTATCCCAGCTTGTATGCATAAATAAATAAGTCTCTTTAAAAAATTGTCATAAAGGACTAGGAGAAATTGCATGGGAATAGAGAGCTATAGAGCAAAACAGCATCAGGTTGAAGGAACACAATGAAACAACAGCAGAAGAACTATGGAGATATTAGGAAGACCTCTATAGGATGTCAGGTACATTACTATATGCTTATGGGTGCTTTAAAAGTTAAGATGGTGTCACACTGGAAAGCAGATTGAATGATCAAACAGTATGAAACTTATTTTTTCAGGACTCAAGAGATTTAAGTTGTTTAGAATGAGTGAGTGATTTCATCAGCTGTAGGAAAACATTTAGAAAAATAATTGGTGGCAATTAAAGAATAAATGGATGGTGGGAATGAGAGACAGTTGACAGAAGTATAAATCAAATATATTGGTAAATAGGGGAGGCAATTGTTAAAATTCAGTCATTATTTCTACGCTATCACAGCCTGCTTATTTCTAAAATTCTTGCAAATTCGAAGGCCAGAAGGATCTTTCTTGGTTCCTTCTGAGATACATTCTCCAGAGTCAGTCTGGTAGTTATTTTACACTAGCTACATACCCTCCCTTCTGCAGTTCTTACCTCTTCACCTGCCCTAATAGTGTTGGAACATTTAGACAAACAAAGCCTGATGCCTTTTGATTCCTGGCTCATCAACCATACTGTAAACGCATCACACTCTCTGGCTCAACACTGTTTCCAAAATTTCTGTGGAGTCTTTGCCTTTTGTTTTACTAGGAACATAATTTAATATTCAATCATGTCAATTTATTAATTTCTTCTGCTTTTTTTAGAACATTTTTATATCGCGATAACTTTGGCTTACATTATTATTGGGGTTTTGGAAGGAATCATGTAGCATATTTGTATAACTACAAGATTCAGTAACTCCATCCAGGGGTATACCTAACAGAAATGTGTGTGTGTAGTTCTCAAAAGACGTGTATAGTACTGCTCAAAAGAATGTTATTTATAATACCCAATAATAACGTTGCAAGTCAAATAATGATTACCCTTCAAGGGCAATCATGACTGTAAAGGAGAACAGAGGTCTTGGGGATCTGAACCATGATCTTTTACTGCTCACAAGGGTCAACTCTTCATATCTTTGTAAATTTGCTGCATGCTATGTTAAAGAAAATGGTTATTCAATTTTTATTGTTAACCATAATTAATTAAAATATTACCAAAATGATTTGTATAAATATTTCCCTGAAAGCTGCAGTGTGGCATTCTACTTCATAAAAAAAAAACCTTTCCCCTAATTTGCTAGCATGTAATAAATTCTGAGTGTCCATTTATATAATGCAAAGTAAAAACTATGGGCACAAGTTAAATAGTTTGATTACCTCTGACATTTTGGCTTTGAATAAATTTCTGTTGGTTGTAGAGAATGGCTTTCATTTCTCTGCAGTATCATCTCTGGGACATAGAACTAATTCAAATTATTCATGTCACCTTTGCACCAGTACCTGACACTTTAGAGATAGAATCACTATCAGAAAACTCTCATCCCTTGACATTTGCAATTATTCATATCAGGAAGTCTTTTCAAAGAGTTCTTATTTCTTAAAAACTTTACAGAGCATTATACATTTTCCAGGAAGTAAAACATAGCCCTTTGTCTTACATTCATAATTATGTAAGTCACTTCTCAGCTCCAAAGCCTGATCTCTCATCCCTGTTTTTTTTTTTTTTTTTTCATTAAGGACAAATGGATATCAGAAGAAAATTAGCAAACAGATAACTAAGATCAACTCTATCACAGGAGACTATCTCTTGGCTATGTCAGTTCACAAAACTCATTTAAAGTAAAATAAGGCCTTATAATAAATAAATCATTTTGGTAATTAAAAAATTAGTAAATATATTTGTAGCTGGGGCATATAGAAGATAGTCGTCAACATTATTATGTTGTGAAAAGTCTTTACATACTTATTTGTATGAATTAAAATCCTAACTGACTGAATTATCTAATCATTATATATCCATTTCCTCCTGTACTCTGCCTTCTTCTCTCTTGCCTATCTTTCTATACCTCATCTTCTGGTTTTATATCCTTTTTTTCTCATCCTCCAGCATAAACTGAATATGCATTGTGCACAGTTTATGTGTTTGGCACTATGCTAAGTTTTGGGGATATAAAGACAACACAACGATAAGATCTTATAATTGAAGGTGACTTTCCCAAACAAAGCACATGCAAGTTAATATAGATATGGGAGGTAAGGAAAAAACAAACAAACAAAAAAAAAACAATGTGTGAGGACATTAAGTAGAGGAAAGTATTAAAGTATTACTGCCTTATACGTATCATGGTCATAGAAATTGAAGTGGTAAATAAAAATGAAAGTAAACATGTAGAAAAATGGGATTTCTATAAGAGGCATGGAGTCTGATCTTAGCAATGTTCTTTGTATGATTGGGCAATGAAGTTATTTCAAGTCTCTGATACCTATTTTCTTCATTTGTTTTTTTTTTTTTATATTTATGAATACAAGAGCTGGGGTGTAGGCCAGATGTTGGGGGGAGGGTGAGAGGACTTGCCAGAGACAGAGTGGGGAGCAGAACAGTCAGACTGACTGAAATACACTGCTGAGGGGAGCAGTGGGTGAGACAGGAGTGATCTGCTGCACCTTCTGGGAAGTTCCCTGGCTGGGAATCAAACAAGTGCTGCAGTGGCTGCAGATAGCTTCATAGTGCTGAGACTTAACCCCTTGCACCACCAGGGAGGCCCTAATTTATTTGTAAAGAAATGATACTAACACTTCTCATAGTGGTCTATCGGAGTAAAGACCAGAATCAGGTTATCAATTTTGGTCTATGTATGTGTAATGTACTTTTCTAAAAAAAATTAAAGCTGGGCAATCCCACTCCTAGAATACAAAAGCACTTGTCTAGAAGACAAAGACACTTACTTAAAAGGAAATATGCATTGTTATATTCATTGCAGCACTATTTATAATAGCCAGGCTAAGGGCTCTAAAACAGGTAAATGGCTTAGGAAGGAAGATGTGGTATATATATGCAATGAAATACTACTCAGCTATAAAAAATGGATACATTTTTGCCATTTTCAACAAATGAATGGAAATAGAGGGATTATGCTAAGCAAAGTAAGGCAGAAGGAGAAACAGAAACAGAGGATGGTATCACTTATATGTGGAATATAGAGAAATAAAACAAAGGATCAGAAAAAGTAAAAAAATAACAAGTCCTAGAAATCTGACTGTAGGCTTCAGAAAGAGAAGGGGAGAGGCAGGAACAAAGCTGAGAGGGAGAATGGACTATGGTGAAGGACTATGGGTGGTTTGGTGATGGTTGTATGTGGTAATAGCATCTGAATGGGTAGAGCCTATACCTCTAAATCAAAAACAACGTTGTAACCTGTAAACCAATATTATCTCTCTCTCACACACACAAAGCTGGCAAGTAATTAACCATAAAAATATTATGTTTGGGGAGAACGAAACATTTTTATACAATGCTAAAATCCTAAAAAGAAACTCAAGCATCTGAAGATGGTAAATTATGATTATACCCTTTGTTTCTCTATATCAGTTACAAAATATACCTTTTTTTTTCTTATTTGGCCACTCAGTTATCTGACTTCCCTTCTTATATATTGGAGGATCCTTGCATTATCTGAGCAGTGTGTATGTGTGTGTGTGCGTGTGTGTCTACAGAGCTTAGATTACAATTTCAAAGAAAGGGAAACAGATAAAACATCTATTGGTCATAGTTCATGTCCACATGTATGACTCACTTTTGAATAAATAAAGTTGCAGTGGAGAAATTATTCATAAAAGCAACAGTGATCCTTAAGGTTCCAGCAAGGGCAGAGATGAATGCCCGCCAATGTATCTGCTGTTTGCAGCATCTCATCAAATATTCCTAGGCATTCTACTCAAATTTCCCTGAACTCTTTCCTGTGTTCAACAATGCCACAGTTTCTGTTCATTTTTCAGACCTGGAATTCTAAGCTTCTTATTGATTCTTAGAACTTTCAAAAATAGTTTAAATGAACTTTCTGTCGAGAACTTGAATCCATTTCTCTTGCTTACTTCCAGGAATCCTAATTGCCAGGTAGCTTGTAACAGTTTAAACTTCAAACCCTTATTAAGTCCCTCAATGCCATTTATATTGTGAGTCAGCTGAATTACTGTCTTTCTTTCCAACTAGTTACTCTCTTTCTAGTCCATCCAAAGACTAGCTAAAAAGTATGGTGCATGTGCTCCTTAACTTCTAACAAATTGTTAAAACAATTCGATTTTATGTTTGTGTTGCAATTCCTTTTATTTTGAATGGAGACTCCATATTTCTTAAAAGAGATTCCACGAAGGAGGTTTGAGGGGGACTGGGAGGAATTCTCATATGCTTATCAATGGGTTTGTGCCTCATGCTTTCCAGTTTATGGGCTGATAAGAAAACAAATTGTAAAATGCAGAAGGTGGAACCAACCTTGGCTATCTCCCATGCACATTTCCCCCACAGCTCTAGATTCTTTATTCTACTGCATGCAATTTCAAGGCATACTTGGCCACAAATGAAGAAATATAGGTGTTTGTATATTTTTTGCAATTCAGAAACATCCAGATTTTTAAATTAAACCTTTCAAAATAGGGGCCTCCCTGGTGGTACAGCGGTTAGGCACTGCGCTGTGGAGCTGTCGGCAGCGGCCATGTGAGTTTGATGCCCAGCCAGGGAGAATCCCACATGGTGCAGCAGACCTCTCCTGCCTCACCCGCTGCTCCCCTCATCCGTGTATTTCTGATCTGCCTGTTCCGCTCCCCACTCTGTCTCCGGTGAACCCTCTTGCCACCCCACACCTCTGACCTGCACCCCAGCTTGTATGTATAAATAAATCTTAAAAAAAAAAAAACCTTTCAAAATAATAAACATTAGTAAAATAACCACAGAAAAATGGACTTAGTAATGCAATGTCTATATACAGTATTAATATATATTCTAGTGAACGTTCTTATGAACTTATTTTATTTATGTATTTATTTTTAAATATTTATTTATTTATGCATACAAGCTGGGGTGCAGGCCAGAGGTGTGGGGCGGTGAGAGGGTTCACGGAGACAGAGTGGGGAGCAGAACAGGCAGATCAACTGAAATACACTGCCGTGGGGAGCAGCGGGTGAGGCAGAAGTCTGCTGCGCCATGTGGGAATCTCCCTGGCCTGGCATTGAACTCGCGCCACAGCTGCCTACAGCTCCACAGCACCGCGCTTAACCCGTTGCGCCACCAGGGAGCCCCTGAACTTATTTTAATTGACCCATGATGAACTAAAGATAAGAGCCATTTAAATTTAACCGTAACTTAGAATCTGGAATAAGTGCCTCTTGAAATATTTCCCTGTTTTTTTCCTCATGTGAGATACTATAAAAATGGCTATTCCTTATGCTTCAGTGGATCTGTCTACAATGGGTATAACTAAATCCCACCTATGATATATGTGTAACTACAGCAAAATACATCCTAGTAACCTTTTAATTTGTGGATGAAAGCATAGACAAGGTTATTTTAAAAAGTAATTTATGATGCTTAACATTCACGTTTGCTTGTTTGCAGCAGATTGCACTGGTCAACAGTGAGGTCGTTACTGACTTAAAAAGGTCCTAATCTTTAGTGTCTTGGTGTGCTGAACATGAATATAACCCTGAAATTTTTTTATTAGCTCTCATTTTGAAGATATTTCATATAATTCATTTCATGTTTCACCGTGTACATTTATCCAGTAAGACTGCAACATCATAAATCAGCCTAGAATGATGTAATATTGCATCACATTGCATAATATCATCGTGCACACATCATCCAGAGCTGACGGCATCATTTTCTGATGCAATGCAATACTGCTGCCAGGCAGCTGCTGAAGTAAGCTGACGTCAGCAGTGCACTAGATAGATAAAGCCCTGTCGGAAAGGTTGAGCATTGAAAATATTTCAGAATTTGTTCGAGACAGTTTAAGCTACTGTTCCATATGAATGTTATTCTTTTATCCATTTAGGCACAATATAGAACAGTAATGCCTCGAAAGTGCGTTCATAGCGTGGACAATTTCTATTTGTGGGGAAGTGACATTTGCCAACCCAAAGAAAACTATCACTTCTCAAGTGAAGAAGGCATATCATCTTTACTTCTGATGCAAGGCTGGTGACCAAGTTAAGCCTTGGGCCCCGCATACATGCTGTGCTTCATGGACAACACAGCTTTAACAGTAGTTAAATGGCAAAAGACCATCAATGCCGTTTGCAGTCTCCATGGTGTGGAGAGAGCCAAGCAACCACATAAAAGACTGCTACTTCTGCTTGGTTCCTCCTCTAACCGGCAGAATAATGAAGCCAAAGAAGTCGAGAATAGTCTACCCTAACATTCCGTCTGCACTGAGACCAGTTCCACCTGGTGAGGGACTTCCTACTCCAGAACCTCCAGCAGAATATTCTCTTGATTCATCTGATGAGGATAAGGGTGAGCTGATCTGTTCTTCTCCTGTTCCATCAGCATGCAGTGATCCAGATTTTCACTGTAGTGCATCATCAACCCCACAAAGACTAATACAGGAAGAATTAAATGACCTGGTTCATGATTTGGACCTCTCCAAGAACAAGGCAGAATTGCTAGGATCAAGATTCCAACAATGGAATCTCCTAGAAGAAGATGTCACAATTACTTCTATGTAAAGCGACACCAGCAGTTGGGGCCTTTCTTCAGAAAGGAAAGTACTCTGGTATTCTGTTCCGATATTGAGGGCCTCATGAATGCCTTAGAAATCACTCATGACCCACAAGAATGGAGACTATTTCTAGATTCTTTGAAACTGAGTCTTAAGGCTGTGCTTTTGCACAATGGAAACCGTCTTCCATCTATTCTATTCCTGACAGCTGTATAAAAGACAAGCGAAGAAATCTAAAAAGTAGTCTATGACTTGATTTTTCACAGGTATTAACCATAGGTCTATTACAATTGGCATGCATTTTGTGATGTAAACATCAATTTATTGCAGATTACAGAAAAAAACTAGAGCCAAAATTAGACTTTGACTGTCATATTCGTGTTGAGCACACAAATTGACAGGAAATGACTAATTTATTTCAGTAACATGACTTTTGTAAAAATTTGTTGACCGGTGTTATTCACTGTTGACACTTTTAATTATTCTCATCTGCACCTATTCCAATGATAAAGCATACTATGTCAAAGCTTTGATGCTGTGGCATTGCCCAATTGAAGACGTATTCTTTTACTCAAAAAGCATTATTTTACTCCATAAAAAATAAAGTATAAATTCTTTAGGCTTAAATTCTGAGCATAGTGTATATTTAGAATTGGTTATTAATCCATCCATAAGGTAACTTCTGCCTATGACAGTCTCATTCACATTCCATGACATATATGTATACCTATATATCAATATATGCATGTATTTTATTTGTATGTGTCTTATTTGCTTCTTTCTTGGAGAGGCACTTATGAAAGAAAAATCTACTTTGGACAGAACAGTTACAGAAATGTTTTGGTAAAAAAAGACTTTCTAAAATGTTAATGTCAGGTGTTATTTTACTTTTCATGGTATTTAAATATCGTATATATTTATATTTACTACTCGAGGAAATTTTTTAAAGTTTTTAATAAAAAGGCTTAATGATAAAGATAAAACAAGACAGCACATTATATTGTGATCGGGTCTGTATGGAGGGGTGTTCATGTTCATTATACATTTCATTCTGAAATATTTTATTATACTCCTTATATGTACCACATCTATGCGATAAATGTTAATGGAATGTCAGTTCCCATTGTTGATAAATTCACAGTTTAAAATGAGAAGTAGAAAAAAATTAACCTATAAAATATGGCATTTATAAGTATAGTAACACACAAGCATTATTAGAATGTAACTGAAAGGCATGAGACAGTCTGACTCTGATTGAAGGACAAAGGAGCATAAAAACTCTTCACATGAGACAAGAAGTTCGTGTTGAATCTGTAAGTTCTAGTAGATTTTGCTGAGGAGAGAAAGGAAAAACAATATTCAAAGCAGAGGAAATGGCATGCGAAAGGGCACATGTAGATGATCAGAGATTGGAAACACAATATACAGAAAAAGCATCAAGGAAAAGAAAAGAAATGACAAGACAAGAGATGTGTGTTAGAGTGAGTGAGGCTAAACTATAGATATGGAACTCTTATATAGATATAGATATGGAACTCTCTTATAGATAAGAGAATTGGAGAGAAGTGGGGTAACATACAGAGATAAGGAGATGTTTTCTTAACATGTATTCCTTTATATTTTTGAATGATCATTATGTAGCTCAGTTCCATCTAACAACAGATAAGAATATTATTAGTCCATTTGTGGAGATAGAAAGATGGATAAAGCATCTTGAAAAAAATTTGATGTAATCCTAGAAATATTCATATATCTTGAATTAATCTGAACAAATATATTATGAACCCTTTCTTCTAGTTGAGAAACAATAAGTGAAATGGGATCTCAAAGATCTTAATGATAGTGTAATATTAACAACTAAGGCATAAGTTATCTCAAATTGAACCTTCAAATACCCCATATGGTTTCTTGATTCAACATGTATTAGCATAGTAAACAAATACTGTATCCTCTGTTAAAACCAACAGCTTTCACATTAGATTTTGGTGGGAAGTGGCCATTTTCTGAGTTCGATATTAATACTACTTTAATGGTAGAGCAAAGCAGACTTAAGAGAAATGGAAAAGTAGATATTTAGATAGTGCAATTTGACTTCATGGGAAAGACCAAGTTTAGTCTTCACTGATAGTTTTGTGTTATAACTTTTGAAGATCTATAATATGTTTGAAAAGGAAATGCACAATGAGATATTTGGTTGGATGTCACCAGTGTACACATATCTCTGTGTTTACAAATGGAGGATGAATTAAAAATAAATGATAAAAAGATATAATGGCCAGACTTGAACTAACTTTCAAAGCAGTCTCAGGATTTCAAAATAATGAGGAGGATGAAAAATAAATGGAAGATAAAAGAGAATTAAAATTGAGGAAATACATCCAAGATTTAAACTATTGCTTCAAAATCACATAGGCTACAGAGGATGCAAATATACTGCCCAGATTTTTTAATCACATACTTCATCTAGCAGCAAGATACATTCTAGCAGCATTTATCTTACTAAAGAAGACAATCAAACTTCATAAGATCCTGTCATCACAGCAATTAAGTCTCTTTGCCCTATGCTATCAATCACCTTCATAAAAGTTCATCAACTAAAACCTCTCATGTCACTTATTCCTCTTTGCATCAGCCAGCCAAAGATGTTAACTACTGACACTAGTGATTATCCTCCTCGATGTCATTCCTATTATAATGCTCAGTATTCCCTGGCCTTTTATCAACTCAATCTTCCATATGTTTCACTCTACATTAGAAAATTGGACTCCAAAACCAACCAACTTCCGCAACTCTTCTCTAAGGGTTCCCTTGCTCTTTGCCATAACTAAACCTAGCTCCCTGGGGTCATTGTTACTCAGCAGCATCCTCTAGTGACACCTCATATTATCTCATACTAAAAAGCACTCATTGGTCCCTATTGCTTTCTTAGAGCCTATTACAATCACCCCATTATAAAAGAAAAAAAAAATCCTTCTCATGTGAGTTTTAAAATTCTGACTCTTTAATGTAGAAAAGTGCTATTCTAAAACATTAGTTCTAACAGGTGGGTACTATATGAAAATAAAAAAAAAAGAAATCCATAATCTAATGCAGGTTCAACAAACTATCATGCATGAGAAAAATTTAGTTTTCCTGTGTGCTTGTATTGTCTATGAGTTAAGAATGTTTTTGCAGACTAACATTTGTAATTAATTTGATGAGAAGTAATACTTACGTTGAACCCCAATTAAATAAAAAGTAATCTCATAAAAAAGTTCATTTTTCTCACTAATGGCTGAGAATTGCAGAACATTGTACTTAACAGTTGTTTTATCTTGAAATACTTAAATTTTGTGGTAGTCTGTTTTCTTTCTTGTTATGTAAGAACTTACAGAACACCTTTAATTTTGCCTCTTGTTCTGCAAAAACGAAAGTATTTACTACCTAGTCTTTTACAGAAAAAATAAGCTGACCTTTGCAAAACCTTTAGTTTAGAGTGAAACAACTAAGAAAACTTGAGTTAAATAATATTAGATAATTTTCTTTTTTTTATTTTCTCAATTCAGGATTCTTTCTGGTTTCTGATAATTTCATTGTGAATCATTGCAATCCATGTGAATCACTGCATTTTATCTGTTTTTTTTTTTTAATTCAGAATATCTCGCAGGCCAAATATTCTAATGAAAACTTTTAAAATGCATTTTAAAATGTCCTGTTTCTTAAGTAAAAATGAACTGGTCATATGAATCATTATTTGCATCCTTAAGGACCAATTATTTTCACAAGTTTCAAATTTTATAACTCTTCAACAAGATGTGAGTCAACTGTCAGTAAATTTCAGTAGCAATAACAAACCTCAACTTGAGGACATTAAATATTAAGCATTGACTAGAATCAATGTGATTGACTGAGAGCAGTATTTTCACATTTTTCTTTAACACATGAGTGAGACTCCCCCAAACCAATGGTTTTATATTTACATATTTTGCATAATTCAAGGACATGTCTATTTAAACACAGGATACTTAACAGAAGAGCCTTATTCACACTCTGGCTTCACTTATCATGTTCCATTGTTTTTCCCTTGTTAACCTTTTGTTACTTCTTTTTTCCTTCTTCTCTCTCCCTATTTCACTTCCCTACCTTCTTCTTTCCTTCCTTTTTCTTTCTTCTTGTTTTTTTTTTTTTAAAGATGTATTTATTTATGCATACAAGAACTGGGGTACAGCCCAGAGGTGTAGTGGGGGTGAGAGGATTCACCAGGGACAGAGTAGGGAGCAGAACAGGCAGATGGACTGAAGTACACTGCTGAGGGGAGCATGGGGCGAGGCAGGAGAGGTATTCCCCATGTGGGAAGCTCCATGGTTGGGGATTGAACTCATGCTACAGTGGCTCTGAATAGCTTCATAGTGCTGAGACTTAACCTGTTGTGCCACCAGGGAGGCCCTCCTTCCTTTTTCCATTTTTTAATTGTTAATATTGTTTATGTCTTTTACATTATTGTGTATTCCCCTTCTTTTATCTTATTTCTAAGATATCACCTTATTTATACTACCAGTCTTATTTCTAAGACTACCACTTTCCTTTATCTTATTTCAATTTTTAAAGTAAACATTCTGGGCCTCCTCAATTGGTAGTCATGTTGTTAAAACAAACCCACAAACATAATTCTTATCCACATTACTTATAAATTGTAGCTATTTTTCATACCAACAAGTATAAATTGATATTTTGATTCTTTATTAAAGGGGCTGTTATTCAGTCAACTCTATTCCACTCAGTCTCCCTTCCTCCACTGAGATAAATCAATTCCACATACATCAGCTGTAATCTTTAAAGTATATATACTTGTGATGTTTAGCAATTTACAGTGACTCTCAATTTACAATCCCACCAAATGTTGGGCCACAGTTGCATTGCAGGTTAACCAATCCTACTCTGTCTTAATATATCCCTCATTTTGTTTTAACCTTTTAGTTTCTCTGATATAACAAGCCAAATATCCAGAGCAAATATATCAAATCTTTCCCAAATGTCTTTGCAAATTGTGTTTTATCTTTTGAAAATCTTCTTTTCTGCAAATAGATGCACATCATATTCAAAGCCAAAATCAAGAAGCCATGATTCTAAGAAACCAAATCCACACTTGTCTCCCCTTAATAAAGTATATTAAAGACAAACTGGGATCTTTTAGTAGTAAAGTTAATACACTATATACACATGTTGATTTTCAATGAAATGCAATCTTATGTTATAAGGTGGTGTTATTTCAATAAAATTATGCATTCAACTACCCTATCTGCATGTTACTGTGCTAAATTCATTGCAGTTTTGTCCACAGTATTTCTTTGCTTATCATCTTCTACTTGCAATTTTTTTTAAATGGAGGTAACATTGGTTTACATTGTTTGTATTTTGAGACTAAAGGATTACACCCCTTCAAGTGTTATTAGCATAGTGTACCCACCCAACCCCCACAGTCCAAGGTTCTTTAATTTTACTGCAACTCAATTCTCTGGAATGACTAACACATAGCAGATTCAAAAGCAAGCTGCCTATTCATTAAAAACTCAAGTGCCTAGTCTATATGGGAAATATTTTCCATATTTTACTAACTAAATTCATGAAAGTAATGACCTTGGGAGAACTACATGTAACAGGAAACTGAATTACTTAATAAATATTTCATTAATCATATGATTAAAACTGAATTAGTTACCAAAGAAAATGTACATTTGGTTTTAGAAATAAGACCGGGGAAAAAAGCAAAACCTCAAAAATTCACACTGTTCCAGAATAAAGTTGAAATAATCGTATATCATTAACCAGTTAGGAGGCAGGCTCAGAAGACTTGTTTCAACTTTTCAAATGTATCGCAAACAAAATTGTTCAGAAAAAAAACTTGTTTATGAATGCATGGTTCCCACTCTTATTTGACCCATGGAAATACATCATTACATAGCCTTATATTTTAAACTTAATTAACAGAAATCTGACTTTTATTAGTGAATTGACAATTTGAAGTGCCTTGTGTAAGTTATCGTTAAGGTAATTAAAAGGCTCATGTATAGAAGTGTAAATGTGGAATTTTCTTACTTCCCTGTCTCTTTTATTGGTATAGTTGTCAACACCGAAATACATTATCAGTCATCAAAAACATATTATTTTTGATCCTCACAGTAGTGTGCTTTATACAGAAATTAAGACCTTTTTCTTTTCTTTTCTTTCTTCCTTCCTCCTTTCCTTCCCCTTCCCCTTTTCACCTCCTCTCCCCTCCCTTCCCCTCCTCCTCTCCTCCCCCTCCCTCTTCTCTCCCTTCTCTTCTCCCTTCTCCCCTCATTTCCTTTCCTTCTTTCTTTCTTTCCTTTTATTTTAGCATGAAAGCAGTTCTTGTAGTATGGGTCAGGTAGAGAAAATGTTTTCCCTTTTTCTGAATTTATCTTAATTTCACCTTGATTCTTTATAGTTTCTGAAAAGAAGTCTATACGCATTGTAATTGCTTATCCTTTGTAAGATGTGTGGTGTGGTTTGTGATTTTTATGTTGATGTTTCTCTGGTTGCTTGAACATTTCACTTCATCTTGTTGGCAACAGGTTGACTAATAGGAGCCCATCAGTGGTTCTCTTGGGTTGTCTTGTTTTGGAGACTCACTGAAGATCTTGAATATGTAAATGTATTACTTTTACTACATTTTAGACTTTTTGGCTCTTTTTGTTCAAATATTTTTCCTGTCCCAATCTTTCCCCTAATTTTGAAATTCCAGTTATCATATGTTCTATCTTTGGCAGTTTTCTGCTAGTTCCTGGGGTTCTATTTTTTTTTATTGTTATTTATGTCTTTTATATTTTGTATTCCCCTTGGGCAGAGGTTTGTTCCTTCTATCCCAAGGATTTCAAGGGTTTTTATCATAAATGGGTGTTGTACTTTGTCAAATGCTTTCTCAGCATCTATTGATATGATCATATGGTCTTTATTTTTCTTTTTGTTGATGTGTTGGATGACATCGATTGATTTTCGGATGTTGAACCATCCTTGTGTCCCTGGAATAAATCCCACTTGGTCGTGGTGTATTATTTTTTTAAACCTTCTCACTATTTTTCTAGTTTGAATAATACATATTGATCTCTCCATCAGCTCCCCTGTCATTTCCATTCTGCTCTGAATTCCATCTAGTTATTTTTCAATTTTATATACTGTTCATATTTCTGAAACAGTTAATTTAATATTTTATATATGTGTATGGAAAATATTATATACATATATACCTACCTCTCATATGTCTGTATGAGCTATATATGTACACATGAGATAAAATGCATATATATACATACAGTAGTTAGTTAGGTAGAAATATGTATATCATATGCATGTATTTCTATGATGATAAATTCCATCTTTTTATACCTTATGTACTTATTTTCCTGACTCGCAAGGAACGCAGAATAGCAGCTTTAAAGATCTTGCCTGTAAATCCAAGTATCTGTAGTTCAGATTCCATGGGACCGCTGGCTCAGTTTATTTACACAATTGGTGACACTAACTCTCTGACTCAGAGTTTTCCCCTCACTCTCTGGCTGTCAGTGACCCATGGACTCTTCCCTTTGTTCCTCTCTTAAAGACAGGAGATTTTCTTTTCAGAAATTCATTTCTCTACACATTCACAACTGCCTCAAGTATAGTTGCCTTTAGAATAAAAACTCCCCCCAAACAAACAAAAAAACCCGAAATGGATGACCAGGCGTGTTTGTCACCTTACCATTAATTTTTATTGCCTTCTGAAATCAACTTGGTTTTGTTCAGCCTCCACAGTCCTTGAATTGTCTTGTTTTTCTTTCGTTTGGTTTTTATTTCTGATCTTTTAACCTGTGTTTAGAGCTGAAATCACCAAAGACTGCTTTGTTGGCAGCCCACTCTTCCATACCAGAGTTGAGAAACTATTAAACTAATGCAAGTTCATTTAATTGGAGAAAGCTTCGGAAGAGAAAGGATAGTTTACAATATGAAATTTGTCATATTCCTGGTGTATATTTTTCTTTTCCTTTTCAAGTTGAATTTCTTGATTTCCAGTAAATGACATATTTCAAAAAGTGAGTGTTGTTTAAATTTGAGGACGACCTACTTATAAGAACCCATTTAGAGACCTGCTATAATGGTAGATAGATGTTATTATGTTTCTGAGGCATAATTGGACTTTTTCAGAGGCATCAAACTGATTAGAAATGATGAAAGTTGTCCAAGGAAATGTTCTTTTCAAAACACTGGATTGGGATAAAATTAAACATGCCATGAAAGAAATTATTGAACAAACTTTTTAATCCTTTTTAATGTATTAACTTTTATTGATATAACATGGGTTTACTACACTGTATACTGTTTAGAAGTACAGGTTCACACCTTTTCAGATGCATGTTAGCACACCACACTGTCCATCAAAGCACTCATAGTCCTCAACCATGATCCACTGGCACTCTCCCCCTTTACCTCCCACCCTCCATCCACCCCCTCTGGAAGCCTCAATTCTAGTCAGATTTTCTAGGGTTTGTTTTGGTTTAGTTTTGTCCATTTCATTGTATTTTTCTTTCTTTGTTTTATTAATTTTTTTAATTGCATTATTTTTATCAAAGTAATGCTGTATATAACATTATTTATTCAGTATTTCTCTTTAGTCTCTTGACTTACTTCACTTAATAGTCTCCCTAGTTTTATCCATATTGTCTAAAATGGTAAAATGCTATATTTTTTATAGCTGAGTAGTATTCCATTGTACTGTATCTTTTTTGTCCAATCATGCCTTATGGAAGACTTACATTTGTTTCCATATATTAGCTATTGCAAAAGTTTTGCAATGAACAATTGAGGGCATATATCTTTTGAACTGGTGTTTTGGCATTCTGCAGATAGCTATCTAGGGATGGAATTGCTGGATTGTATGGTCAATCTATTTTTAATATTTTTAGAAACCTCCATACTGTTTTCCATAGTGTTGGGCAGGTCTACATTCTCACCAAACAGCATACAAGGGCTCTTTTCCTACATATCCTCACAAACACTTGTTTCTGGTCTTTTTGATATGGGGTGTTCTCACAGGTATAAAATAGTATCTAGTTGTGGTTTTGATTTCATTTCCCTGATGAGACATGATGATGAGCACTTTTTCATGTGTCTGTTGGCCATCTGTGTGTCTTTAGAGATGTGTCTATTTAGATCTTTTCTCCATATTTTGACTGAGATGTTTTTGAGGGTTTCCTTTTTGTTGAAGGGTGAGTTACTTTTATTTATTTATTTTTAACAGTTTTTTAAGATTTATTTATTTATGCATATAAGCTGGGATGTAGGCGAGAGGTGTGGGGTGGTGAGAGGATTCACCTGGGACAGAGCGAGGAGTAGAACAGGCAGATTGACTGAAGTACACTGCTGAGGGGAGCTGAGGGCAAGGCAGGAGAGGTCTGCTGCACCATCTGGGAATCTCCCTGGCCGGGGATCGAACTCGTGCTGCAGTGGCAGCATACAGCTTCATAGGCTGGGACTTAACCCATTGCGCCACCAGGGAGGCCGAGTGAGTTACTTTTAGATCTTGGATATAAGCCCCTCTTGGGCTTAAATGATGTACAAATGTCTTCTCCCTTTTGGTTGGGTATGTTTAATTTTATTGATATATTATTTTGCTGTGCAGAAGCTTTTAATGAACAATCTTCACTATGTTCCCCTCCATGTTCTACTTTAGTTCTGGCACATAAAATAACTATCAAGGTTCTTTTGAATGGATAAAGACTTTGCCAACAATTTTTAATATACTTCATTCTACTTTCCATATTGGACTATATCAGGAACAAAAAAAAGATACTGACCAACATTTACCTTCAATATCATCAACAATTTTTTTCTAACAAGAACCGAATCGTTGTTTTTTATTCAACTTTAAATGCATAATTCTCTATGACCCTTGTCCCTTCTCAAATTAAAAGCCCTCTTTTAATAATTAAAAAATAATGGCAAATATTTTTTATAGATTATGTTATCTATTATCCTCATATTCTAAAACTGATTAATTTTATTTTAATATGTTCATTTGCTAACTTTGTTCCTAATTATGTTTCACATTTGTTATACCAGCAAAATCCTATATGACCATTGACATACAATTCAGAGAACAATCTATATATAAACTTGCTGCCGTTTTCAAAGTTCCTGATGTGCTTTAGTTTCCATCTAATGTTAAACATAATAAATTTAGTATTTTAGACCTTATTATTCATAATAAGGCTTAAAACATATTTTATTTAAAATCAAAGACAGGGCCTCCCTGGTGGCATAGGGGTTAAATGTCAGCGCTATCACCACTATGGCCTGAGTTTGATCTCTGGCCAGGGAGCTAATGAACACGTGGTGCATCAAACCTCTCCTGTCTCTCCTGCTGCTCCCCTTAGTAGTGTATTTCAGTAAATCTTTCTGTTCTGCTCTCCACTCTGTCCCAGGTGAATCCTCTCAACCCTATATCTCTGGCCTATACCCAGTTCTTCTACAGACACAAAAATAATAATAATAAATTAAATCAAAGACATGTTTGTGAAGTTATATAAAATTTTAATGCTATGAAAAATCTTTCTTAAACTCCAGTTTTCCTCCAGGAGACAACCACTCTTAACAGTATCTTATGAATTCTAAAAATATTTGAATCATATAGGTTTTACATTATATATAATTATTATTTTCTGTAATGTTTATTAAATATATCAAATATATATCATAAAATCAGTATGTATTATATATATTTCATAATATATAGTTAATATATGTAAGTATATATAATTGCATATATGAAATATATATCAGATAGTTTATTATAGCTAATATATTGTTATATATGCATTATTACTACAATGATGAGTATACTGATTAATCATACGGAATTTTATTACCAAACTGTACTTTATATCTATACATGTAGAAGAATGATTACTTTTAATGGCTTCTTAATATTTTATTATATTATTTTATGTACATTTATTTTATCAGTCTCATAATGATGATTTATTAAATTTGTTTCTAGACTTCTATTTTGTATTTTAAATTATAATGTTCCAATGAATTTTCTTTTTATATATTTTTAAGCATATGTGCAATACATCTATAAGAACAGTTTTACATTTGGAATTATTATAAATATACTGCTATACATCTTATTGGATATATTTTAACCCAATTTAAAATGTGTTTGTATTGTATAGTTTATGTTTTTCATTTCTAATTCAATTTCTTTGTGTTCTGAGAAAATGCTCTATATGATTACAACATTTTATAATTACCTAGCCTTGATTTATAACCCAAGGTATGCACTCATAAATGCCATATATTCTGTAATCATCATGTGTAATGTGTTGTCAATATCAATTATGTCATATAGGTTAATTTTGTTGATGAAATCTCTTATACCCTGACTTTCTTTTTATTTGTTTATTTTTTATCAGAAGTGTTGAAATTACCAGTTAATTTTTTAAAGATTTATTTATTTATGCATACAAGAATTGGGGTGCAGCCCAGAGGTGTGCGGTGTGTGTGAGAGGATTCACCAAAGACAGAGTGGGGAGCAGAACAGGTGGATTGACTGAAGTACTCTGCTAAGGGGAGCAGCAGGCGAAGAAGAAAAGGTCTGCTGCACCATGAAGGAATCTCCCCTGGCTGGGGATCAAACCCATGCTGCAGTGGCTCTGGATAGCTTCATAGGCTGAGACTTAACCACCCCTTGCACCACCAAAGAGGGCTACCAGTTAAAATTTTTAATATGTCTATTTCTGTTTCCCCAAATCCGATAGACTATATATTTGCCTGAAATCTTTTCTTGGCTCTAGAGAGGCTTTGTTCATATTCCTTAAATATAGTATAGACTGTGGTTGATTAATAGTATCATAAAAGATTATTAGTTTCATAAAAGATAGTTGCTTTTCACATTTTCATTTTCTTTGTTCTTTTTATGGAGAAGACCTAGGCAAGAGCTCCTCTACCATACCATCTACAGAAATTCTAGAGTTATTTCTGCCACTAAGAATCTCAACATTAATGCAGACCACAGTTACTCTCAGAGTTTTCTTTATGCCATTTAATAAACCACAGTAAATCACTAGCATACTGAACTTATCTTAATTGGGATCATTTTACCTCAGGGGTTGTGTAGAATGGTTTACATCTTATAATAAGCACTACTATAATCTTATTTTTTAAGTTTCATTGAGACTGCTGATTGAATATGACTTGGCATCACTGTAGGACAACATGTACAGCTAAGAATAATAGCAATAATAGCAAGAACTTTAGCTGCATATTTCGGAATGTCCATTGATTATCATTGTTAATCTTTTCAACTGGTTTGCTAGCAGGAATGGCTAAGTGTTCAGTACATTGGCACGTGCATGACTTGGACTTATGGTCAAAAAAATCTACAATCCTTGAATCTCTATGACTTTTACTTCATAATTATTATTTCATGTTAGGAGCAGCATGAAAAAAATTCCTGCAGAAATTGTGATTTATGTTGGAGAAAAGAAAAAAAAAAACAGAGGAAAGAGACACTGTTGTTGCATTATTATTAAATAACAACATTGTTTAAGTTAAGAGAAATATAGTAGGTTTTCATTAGATCTGGGAAACAGTACTTATTCTTTCTAGTAAAAATTTGTTGACAGTGTATATTTATGGTTTATTTGCTCTTTTTACATTTGGAAGGAATATATAAGTTATAGCTTTATGTAGATCAGAGGCATTCAAAATGGGGAAGGGGGAGAGAAAGAGACAGGGATTTAAAAAATGGACTGGGAAGATCACATTGAAATATGACTAACGCTATCAGAGGGGTATGTGGTGGGTGGGAGCAAAGGGGAGAAGAGGATCTAATGGAGAATTACTGGGGTTTTGGTGAAATAAAATATATTTGAAAAGGCATAAACCTACACCCCTAAGACATTCAACATTATCTTAATAACTTAAAAAAAGTGAAGCATGGGATTCCTTAAAAGCCTATTCTATTTCTTTTCCTATTGAGAATTACCTTATTCTCCTGAGGAATGCCTGATATGAATTTTGTCCTGATATGTAACTTCACAGCTCAGTTGTTGGTCACTTTCTCGAGGAAAGTGTCCCATCACCTCAGTGAGATCTCTCCCTTGGAAAGTGAAATCTGTGTTACGATTCTCTTATTTTAGATTCCAAAGGTGAATATCCTTACCATCAGCTCTACTGTCCATGAGTTCCAAAAATTCAGAGATTTTCCCTTTTATATCCTTATGAGTAACATGTTTACAATATAAAGTTAGAATTGTATTCAGATGAATAAACCCATTGCAACACTTCAAATCCAGATAAATACTAAACCTTTCCCCCAAAAGAGAAGTAAATTTCAAATATCCCATCATAAATATTGGTACTTTTTGTGATAAAATATTATTTTTATTTATTTTTAAAATGTTGAATAAAACATTACAAAGATAGCACAAAAAAGGTGATCTCAAATAGCAGACTGGATTGATAATTTTTGTTTTGTTTCCTTTCTTCTTTCTCTCCCTTTTCTCCTCCTCTCTCTTGCTCACTTTCTCATTCTTCCTCTTCCTCTCTCCTCTCTTTTTTGATAATAGCCTGGCAATATGAATACACACTCTCTCAATTTGTAAGGCTCCCTATACACATCTAAATATCCTCCATTTTTACATGCTGGCACAGACTGTAACATCTTTCCTGAAGAACTTTTATTATTTTGAAAGGAATACCCATGCCTGCTCAGTATAGAGTAGCACATGCTACAAGGATTACAGAATTAGAACTCCTTCTTTTCAAGAGTTTACAGTCAAAGACAGTAAGGTGTAGTCAAAAATACTCATTAAATGACTTCTAATAAAATCAGTATAAACATATTAAAAGCAATGTGACTATAGCTAACGATTTGCAAATTATTCAGTTTTCTCCTTATATTGCAATATGCAATACTTAACTGGAAGGAAATATCTGAAATGTGTGCCTATAAAGGATCATGAATGTATTTCTATTTATTTTGAAAATTTCTAAATTTATATAGATACTATAAAATATATTTAAATAAGACACTATAAGGGGTTTATGAGAATGTTTATTGATTTTGCATGATTTTTCAGATAGCAAATTCATTTTCCTTTTATTTGTACACTGCAATTGCATATTTTTGCTTTTATGTAATATATAAAATGGTTATGGTTCATTAGTTATTTCCTGTCTAAATACTGAGTAAAGATATGCTATGAGCTTTCTGACAGTGATTTTTCTGATGCCAAATCTAAAATGAGACCAATTAGAGCTTAGATGTACCTAGCACTAGAAAGTAGAAAGAGATTTTGTTTTTGTTTTCTCTCTTCGAACTAGAAACATCAGATTTTGTTCCAGATAACATGAAGGTAACCTGTTTTCAATTTTCTCTACTAATAAAGATGAATGAGATAAACAAAAATTGATCCAAATTCATTTATATCTAAACAATCTTCATGGCAAACAATTGAGGGTGCTAATGGTGCTAATTTTCTGGCTTCACCTCCTAACAGTTCTGGCTCCAGTATGCTAGTTAGGAATCAGTACAACATCCACTGAAGTGAATAACTGACTTGAAATAGAACTTGACTTTTGTTGGCCTCTTTACTTCCATGGAAGCTCTGATATGCTTAGGAATGGAAGGCCAAGACTTCCAAACAAAATGTGCATAACGCTAGCAGCAGTGGATGACTGTGTGCACATGAGTGACTATGTGTGTGTAATAGTATGGGTGCAGTGTGTGAGTGCATGCATGTGTATATCACATTTGCATGTTTATCATAGATTATTGTAATATATGTAGATGAACATTAAAATAATTTTATTTTGAAAAAATAGACACAATGGAATATGAGACAAAATCATATTGATTTTTAGTTAGGAAACAGCATTTCAATAACATCTTTCAAAAATGCCACACTGACATAAAGAAATTGCTACTTTAAATACCTAACTTAGACCAGCAAGGACTAAAGCCATACTGTAAGAGTACATACTTATTCAAAATTTCTCATAATGGAAATGTTTAAATTAAGGAAACTGAAAATCTCCTTGAATACTGAGCCATTGCTAATTACTTAAGGTTTTCATATAATTATAAATATCTAATAATGGTAAAATTACAGATGATAAAGAAAAGTTTGATAATTTTTATTTGTATTTGTAGAATTACTTAAGATTACAGCTTTCAAAGTATAACTAATAAAATGCAGGAAAATAATTTCTCTGAACCCTAAACTCGGATGAGAAAAACTTTGGATATTTTTAAAGTTCAATGCTGGAGCAAGCAAACATACAGTGATTTTATTTTATACATAATAGATAAAAAAAAATTAAAAATACCTAAAATGGAATCTTATATTGTGTTCTAATCACTAACCAACGGACCAACCAACCAACCAACCATCCAACCAACCAACCAACTAATCAATCAATCAATCAAGCCACAAAACACGGTTAGAGGTGATGAATATATTCAGGGCATTGAATGTGGTGATGCTTGCAAATGCCCACTTATCTCCACCACGTCAAGTTCTATACATTAAATATGTACAGTCTTTTCTCTGTATCCACTAGAGTTTTATTATAAAGTACTTTTAAAAAATGAGTCTAAAGTAAATTTTTTTCTAAAATTATAGAAGTAAACTATGGAATTCATATAATCTAATTTAGTTGAATGAGTATTTGTAAGTATTTCTAACATTGAACCCAAATCAAATTTTAGATCTCAGTTTAAAACTTGACTTACTTTTCTGTTATCTATATTAATACTTATAAATTCAGTTCTGGATTATAATAAAAGCACCTAAGCCAAAAACCTCTTCCTCTGGGACGCAATTACTCACAGCATATCTTGAACTCTTCTACCAGACCGATCATTTCATACATGACTTTTTTCATATTACATCATCCTCAAAACTGTCTTTGGTATTCCCAATGTCCACAGAAACAACTGTCAATCTATCATTAATTTTCATTGACACCAGTAATTTATTAAATCTATATTGTGACTTACACTAAAATGAGTTCCATGAAGGAGGTGGAGGAGGAGGAAGGAAGAAAAGAGAGGGAGAAAGGTAAGATGGAGTGAGGGAGGGAGAGAGGGAAAAAGATAAGGATGGGGGGGAGAGAGAGAGAGAGAGAGAGGGAGAGGGAGAGGGAGAGGGAGAGGGAGAGGTAGGGGGGCAAGTGTAGCATATTTTGTATTCTGCCTTCTCTGGAAATGATTAATGTAGTTCAGTGGTGGAAGATAGCAATATAAAAAATTAAAAAAAATCAATAAAAATAGATTACATAAAACATTGAATAAGTTGAAGTAAAATAGAGGAATGTTAGAATCCTAAAAAAGTAGAAAATTCAATGAGCATATGGAAAAGTTGGGAAAATATTATTAGAGGAGAAGAGAGGAAGTGTTGATAAAGACGTCTGAATAGAAGAAAGCAATGACTGGATATACAAAGGGGAATGATTATGAGACTCATGGGAGTAGTGGGTCAGCTTCTGGAAACTAGAAAGAGTGATTCAGGTAGAAAAAAAAATATCTGAGCTTTTATACTTTGATGGAGTGGTAAGTCAGGTGATGTGTTACTTAGTCATATCTCGATTGCCACATCCATGATAGTATGTGCCATTTCAATAACATAATTTCATAACATTTTATAACCCTGTGGGAGCTATTAAGGATCTGTACTTTTAACATATCTCTTCAGGTAGTCAGTGGGGGAGCATTTGGGGAAGGAATATTAGAAATAAGCTGCTAAAAAATTTAGGTGGAAGATAAGACAAAACTAAATGAGTTGTTATAGGAAAGGATTAAACTAACAGCTATCATTGAATGCTGAGTTTGCTATGATGGTTAATTTTATATGTCAACTTGGCTATGCTTTGGTGTCTGTTTAATCAAACAGCCTTGTGACAGTATTTCGTGGATGTGATTAACATTTAAAATGAGTTGATATTAAGTAAAATACAGTGTGGGTCAATATCATCTAATCAGTTGAAAATCATACAGGAAAAACAAGTTTCCCAAAACATGACATTTGTCTCAAGATTGCTCAACATTGCAATGTTAACGCTTACTTGAGTTTTCAGCCTGACAGACTGTGCCACAGCTTTTGGACTTGCCAGCCCCCATAGGCACATGATCCATTTTCTATCTCTGTGTGTTTGTCAGTCAGTCAGTTTGGCTGTCTATCAGGAGAGAGGATACACATGCATACAGACAAACAATATGGTTCTGTTTTCTGGAGAATCTTGACATCTGTCATCCCCTATATATTCAAACTTCAAGCATAACGCAGCAGTTATGATTTCATTTTAGTACAAGAAAGCTAAACAGAACAGTCAACCTTTCTTAAGGCACATAAAAACAAACAAATAATCAATCAATCAATCAATCTAGATTTGAGCTGAAGGTTTTGTTATTCAATATATTTTTATAAGTAGTAAAATGGTTTTCCCTTCTCAAATTCAAATTTTATCTGATTTTCCAAATTTTTCAACTTTTGTGATAGAAATATAAGTAAGTATATTTTGTTATATATCAATTTATGTGAATGTATGTAATTATATGAATTTTTAAAAGTTTAAATGAATGATATTAGCTTTTACTACACAATTAGTTTTGAAAAGAAAAAGGACACATGCTCTTTGAACAGAAGCCTTTTCAGTTAGATGCCCTGCATACATTTTCTGTTTTAGGACCCACCATATCATTTTATAAAACTTTTAACTATAGCTAACGTGATGTGCTCACATTAGCTAACCAATTTCTATAACCAATTCATGTGTTGCTGTTTTGGTTTTTTTTATGTCAGTTTTTTCCACAAAGCTTGCCACATTCGAAATTGCCTTCCCCCACACCTAGTGTTACTGTAAAAATCTCCTTCTTTGAGTTCTAAATCTAGCCTCTCTTTCTATAAATTATGTCAATCTCTTCTCTAAAATCAGAGATTTCTTTTATTGCAAATAAAATTAGAAACCGAAAATTAATGATGTGGATTTAATTGTCCTTAGTTTATAAATACTGCAGTCCTCCAATTAATTTAATGGAAAACTAATTAAAACATTATAATGACTCGTCTCTAATAAAATCATATTGCTGAGTTTACTAATAGCTTCAAATATTGACAAAGCTGTCATATTCACATGAAATGGACCATTAGCCATTTGAAAAGATATGTCCTTTAACTGATTTTGAATCTATGTTTATACATACACAAAAGATAACCTTGACAAATGTGAAATTTCTCCTAAAATTTTCCCAGAGGAATGGAAACTGTCATTACATAGAACTTAGGCCTAATTCTCCACAAAAGTAGAAATACTGAAATAACTAAAGAAATTAAGTGTCTACATTTTTATCTCCCTTTAAAATATATAAAAATAATACTTACATATGCCGAATACTCTTTGAAGAGTTTTATATGTATACATTCAACCAGAATAGTACTGTTAGTAAAGTGCTGTTACTGTTACCATTTTAAAGAAAAGGAAATGAAGGCATAGAGAAGTTAACTAATATCCTCATGTTCAGCAGCTTATAAGTAATGGAACCATGATTCAATTATCTGCAGAAGAATTTCTATCAGAGGACCTATAATTTTGATGAACATTTACTATTTTAATGATTTTCTCAAAAATGTTTAAGAATAAAGAATCCATATCACATAGGGATCATTAAAGAAAACACACACAATCAATATACTTCCTTAAATGTATCAAATTATTATTTTGGTAGAGATGGCAGGTTGCTTTTAGAATGAAGGTATCATTTGAAACCAATAAAATTTTTAAAGAGTTTTCCAAGGGACTCTCCAATGACTAGCATTCTCCAATATTAGGTCCTAGTATACTTGGATCTCTTCTAGGTTTCACTCTTAACTAACAGTGTCCTCATACAATACTTTGTACACACTTTATCTTTTTAAATTAATATACCAAATACTATTAGCATCAAATAATATCAAATAATATAATATTAGTATCAAATAATATCATATAATATTAGTATCCAATAATACCAATTTTTAAATTCTATTAAATAATATATACTAGTAGTATTTGATGTTTTTAAATTAGAATATTAGATAAAGATAAATAGAAACAATCAAATCTAATGGCATAATTTTTACAAGAAAGCAATTTCTGTGAACATGGTTCATAGGCCGGGGCTGACAGTTCTTGGTTATTTCAGTGTCTGTACTTACCAACTGCTGCCCTTGGACACCCCAGGCCGCGTACTGCAGGACAGAGTCCTCTACTTCTGGAGGATTTAACTCCCAAACTTCCCTTAAAGAAAGGTAAATATTGTTTAATAAACAAATTGGCATCCACGAGTACAACTGAGTTTGACAATTGCTCATGAAAACTAGAAAATCAAAGAACTTACCTAGTGTGTATGTTGTAAATCACATAGGAAGCAGTGTATGAATAATGAAAAATCTGAAAAAAAAAAAAAGTTATCAACTTTTGGCTAAAGGCTCTAACATAATGGGTATATTCATCTTGATAAATCTAGAAAATTTAGAGAGAAACTGATGTGAAATATACCAGCAGAGGAGTTTGTTCCCTTATCTCAGCGTACTCCAACAGGCTCTCAACTATCTTCCGACCATCGCTACCATCCCATATTGGTCTACCCTATACTTAGTAGAACTGTGATATTGCTTTCTCCTTGAAATTTTTTTGTGATGCCTCATTGCCTATTAAATAAAATTCAAACTGTTTTATCAATGAACAAGGCTTTTGGTATTTTGGGGGCTACATGCTGTTCTATCTTTCACCCACTACTTTCCTTCCCACAGACTCCTTCAGTATATTTAAACATCTTGTGCCTTTTTTTTTTTCTAGGACATATTTTCCCAACTACTCAGGTAGAGATTTCCCCTTTCTAACACAGCCCATATTGATCCTCTCAATTGAAATTCTTCTCTCTAACAATTCTCTTTGATTCCTTAGGACACTTTTCACCCTATAGTATAAATACACTTTATGTCTCATTTTTCCCACTAGAATGTTGCTAGTTCCAGGTATGCACTTTCCAACATATATGACACATACAATGAATATTTATTAATGATTCTGATAGGGAAAACTCAAGCAACTTCAGGTGTTTGTTGGTGGACACAAAAATGAAATAATAACAACCACCAACTCTTCATAGTAATAACTGAAAATCATATACTTAACATTTGATTGACAGTAAGTGATATTCAAGAGACTTGAATACTATCTTTAAAAGACCCATAAGTGCTCATAAGAGAGTGACATTAAATCCCAAAAACAGGACCACTGAAGATAAATATAGCTCTATATTTTGGTTCTTACAAATTGAAGATAATGAAATAGCAGAATATAGAGGAGATGAGAAAAATTTTCAAATATGGGTCATGGAAAGAGATGGTGAATATATTATAATACAATGAATTTTTTCCCTAATCTAAGCAAATCTGAAGAAAATGTTTCTCTATTTAGCTATGTTCAGTTACATTATTATTTCTGGAATTTACAGAACTTATATTGATGTTGTCATTTTTCGCCACGCAATTATAAAAATATCTTTTATTCCTTTAGTGGCTGTACATTGCACAAATATAATACTGTCAATTAAAATTCCCTGAAAGTCAAATTGTTATATTTTCTTGCAGCAATAATAGCTTCAATTAAGCATGACTGGTCGCATATTTAGTAAAGCAATATTAGTGTTTTTCTTTTCATTGAAATTACCACCATTCTACAATCTGTTACAGTATTGTGTCTTATACTATAACTTTATTCTCCAATTTCTTTTGGAATAATTATTAAATTTGAGATCACCTTTACTAAACAAGTATAGATGTAAAAATGATTTTTTTGTGGTATCTATTTTGTAGTACACATTGTATTCTATTCTATTTTATATTTGACTACAAATCTTAAAACTTGGATTTACTACTAGAGTTGACAAAGAGGTAAGAAATATGACCATCTCCATAAACACTTTTTGTCCATCTCAGAAACTTCTGTGCCAAAGCAAACTGCCAAGGGAACACTCGGTCTTCCACATGACAAATGTGTCAATGATGTTATGGAGAAAAGGAGACTATTCATCCCACTCATTAATCATGTAGCTCATTGCTCCTAAATTCTAGGCTCACTTCCTGTGAGTGTGACTGTTTCTGTCAAAGCAGGCCAGAACAACTACCAGGATAAAGCCAGATATAACCATGTGAACTTTGGTCTTTTTCAATAATATATGTCATAGAGATTATTGGCTCTTCTGAATATGTGAATTCAAAAGACCTAGGTTTTTGAATTCTAAATGAGTGGTTTGTAGAGGGTGATTTTTATTTTTATTTTTTTATTTATCTTTATTTATTTATGTGTATAAGAACCGGGGTGTAGGCCAGAGATATGGGGGGTGAGGGGATTCACAAAAGACAGAGTGGGGAGCAGAACAGGCAGATCGACTGAAATACACTGCTGAAGGGAGCAGCGTGTGAGACTGCCAAGCCATGGGGTTAGCTCCCTGGCTGGGGATCAAACTCCTGCCTCAGTGGCTGGGGATAGCTTTACAGTGCTCAGACTTTAAACACTGCATCGTGAGGGAAGCTCCTAGAGGGTGATTCTTAAACCTTTTTCTGCTTAGTAGTGCTTAGCCTGATGTAACATGACTTTTCTCAGTTGGTGTGTTGAGGTGGAGGACCACAATAAAGAAGGTACCTTGTCTTACCTGTAAACACTTAGCTGAAGTAATAGGCTACCAGATTTCAGCCTCATCTAAGGTATTCTACAGAGCCAATAGTTTTCCGTCTACAGATGACTAAATACTTGCCTTGTACTCCTAGAGTAGTGCTTTTTCTTCTAAATCCATCATCTATTGACGTGTATGTATGTGTACTCCCAGCAGATGTCAAATACTTCTGATTTTTTTTAACTTTTCCCGTAATTAAAATAGTATTCTATGCCCACAGCAGAATATAAAGAGTATGAGGTAGAAAGAAAATACACGGGGATAGATGTAAAGACTTCTGTTTGTTTGCATGGTTTTGCAGAGATTTTTAAATAGGCAATTTTTCAACTAAAATTGAATTTATCGTTAATGTAAATCCCTATTAGAGCACATTGGTATACATTCATACTGTTTCTTTTTCTCTCTGTCTCTCTCTCCTTGGATAACCTTTCTATTTTTTTTAATTGATACATTCATCATTTCCTTATATCTTAGGGTCCTCTTCTACAATGCTTATGTAGGTCTTCTTTCATTCTGAAAGGATATAATTAGAGACTAGTATTTTCCTGTAATGACTGCTGCATAAAGACAGACAAACTGAATTGTTGATGAGATTCTTGGGAACAAAGACATATCAGAGTCAAAACGTACATATTTATTATTATTTATTAAATGGCATTTTAATACTTGTTACAGAGTATAACCATTATGGCAAAAAAAATAGTGGGAATGGGGTGAATTTGAAGCACACTATCATTAAAATTTACTCTTGAAAGCTGTCTTAAGATATTCGGTTCAATTATTTGATCTCATGATGCCTAAAGTTGTTGCGAGGTACAGAAAGTATTATTAGATACTGCAACTCATTAATAAGGTTATCTGATCCCATCAGATTTACCTGATTTTGGGAAACCAAAGAAGAATGATTCACTGAATATTGATTAATAAGAGTGGTATAATTGATTCTAGTATTTGCTTTATTTATGTTATACAGGGTCATTGTAAACACAGAATTAGCATACAGTTACCATTACTCCTAAGGGAAATACAAGATTAACATCCTATGAGGTAATGGTCCTAATAACTTATCAACCAAGCAATACTTTACCTACTTTCATGTATGTTTCCTTTTATCATACAGTATGTAATATTTAATATTGTTGATTCATTGACTTTGCACTCATGGTCACAGCATTATAACTTATGTCTGAATGAAGGTTCCCTAACACATGAACTTTCTCTGTAAAACACCTCATAACCTTTTTGCTCCTACAAACATGAGCCTGCATTTTAATCCTGTTTTTGGAGCATTTAAAATAGCAATGTTATCAACAAAGAGCACAAACTTGTGAAGAACACAACACTTAAAAAACCATGAAAAAAACATTAATTAACAATGAAATAAGAAACTGAAGTGTCTCCTTGTTTGACTTCATCTGGGAAAATGTCTATCACACAACTCAAAGGTTCTGTTGCTTTGTACAAATGTGTGAATGATTAGGAAAGCATAAAGAATAGTGACCTTGAGGATACAAATAAATTTTAGGAAGTAGGCAAATTTGCAAATCCAGAATCTTCAACTAACAAATACTGGCTGTACTGATTACATAGACATAGTATGATATTACTGCAAGAAAGAAAAAGCAGGTGTTTTTAAGTCTTCTCAGAATTTGAGCACAAAAGAAGTATAGAAGTTATTCAGCACAGCGGTATTCATGTTCTATAAATGAAAATTAATTACAACCATTTATTGATCAAATGTATGTGAAGCAACCTCTGATACAGAATAAATAAACAATTTTTTAAGAAAAAGATCTTGAGATTAAAAAAAACTTTTATCAGTTGATAATTTTTATTTACTCCTATATGCTATCTGTTAGTTTATAAATAATTACTGAATACAAATTCTGTGCAAGCTCATAAACTGCCAGATGCAAAGACCATAATAAATGTGATTTCCGTACCCAGGGAGCCTGCGATCCAGCTAGGGTGACAAGGTTATAAATTTTACATTAGTAAGGGATGCTCTATTGCAGGTCATCATTAAATTAAAATTTGCAGATTATAAACCTATAAGCTTTCCAATAAGAGATTATTAATTTTTTTTTGGTCAAGAATGCACTATATAGAAGATCACAGCTGACTTAGACATTGAGTGACCAAAATAGCTGAGAAAAATGTAGCTAGTTTAACACTTAAGGTTATCCTGTATAAAATATAAAAATTCCTCAACTGGGCAATAACTATATTCCTAACTCCACTTAGCACTTTATATATTTATAATGTTGAATGCTCAAATTAAATTAAAAAAAAGATACCATTGTTCATAATTCCTATTTCAGGCTTGGGAAACACTGAAAGTTTAAGTAGGAGATAGAGCCACAATTTAAATCCACATCTGATTACAACCCATATTGTGTCTGAATCTCTTTGCATATATTCAAGGAGCTGAAACAGAAAGTATGACTCCAACTTTGCAAAGATTCATTTTCGAAAAACCTATTATGCCACCCTCCAAAATTTATTGACAGGAGTAAGCATGAATTAATTGCGATTACCACAGTTAAGAGAGATTTCGTTTTGGAAAGATGATCTAATATATCAGATTAAACTTGTAAATCCCTCTTCTTTAGCTGTTTTTCACACATTTTTCTTGGAATATCAATTATTACCTGAGACATCTATGGGGATTCATGTCAAGGAGAGCTACACTTACAAGAAAAAAGAACCAGGTACTCTAGTCATTTATGCTTAAATCAGAAGTTTATGTCTCTGGGTGCTACAGCTTTTTCTGCACTGCAGTTAAACTGACAAATTGGTATAAATAGCAAGCATTTTCATGGTCTGAAGAATTTAAAATAGTATTATGGAGTTGCCACTGACTCAAAGAGTTAGGAAAACTAAACTCTGAGGAAGCAAATTTGGAGTAAGTAGCATTTATGAAAGAATGCCAGTGAAAGAAATGACAGTTTGCATAGAAGTGTGTAAATATCTCCTGGAACTAAGTGGTACAAAGATGCCACATTTATCCTAGAACAGTGTAATTATCTTTTAGGCTGAGTGAGTAGTGACCCTGCTGTTGAAAAAAGTTCACCTTTATTATGTAGTAAACAATCAGACTCTCTGGTAAGATAATCTAATATAGTAAATGCAATTCACAAGAATACAAGTCTCAGTTCTATAAAACTCATTCTAAAATGTTGCATATAAAAAAAACCCAACTTTCTGAATACTGTGGATAATTATTGGTTAAAAGGGACATAAATACAGGAGGGAATTAAAGTTACAAATATTATTAATAGTATTTTAATCTACTCTCATTTGTTTTGCCACTTAATGCTCAACATAAACTTCAAGATTATTATCCATCCAGGTTACACAAGTAGTAAAACCAGATGGGAACCAATACCTTATTGATTCCAAACATGCAATCACTGTCTGAATGTTTTACAACATAGAAAAGCACACAGGCTTCTTTAATGGTATCACCATTATGCTAAACAGTAAACATGCTAAAACACTCAAAATACTAAATACTAAGTATATAAATGCAGATGAAGAAGATAAAGTTTTGGTGCTGCTTTTATTTGGCTCTATTTTTGACAAAATTGATATAAAAATAAACTTGGTTAATTAAAAACAAAAATATAATTATTGGACATAAAAGCACTTTGGTCATTCTGTTATTCTATAGATATTGTCACCACACAAGATTCATAGTAGAGTAATATTTTTATTTTCCTTGCCTTATGTGGGTTTAGCAGACTTCCATTTAAAAAAAAAAATACTATTTTGGCCATGTGACTGTTCTTGGGGTAGTCACTTCGGATCAAAATATGATACTGTCAGCATACTATGAAAGTGTATCACCTAATAAGAGATCATATCAAGTAAACATGTTTTCATTTAATATAGGGATTTTATTTAAGGAAATGATTTAAGTATTAACATTATTTGGGCATCCTTTTTCAATTTCAGGTAGGACTATTGTGCCCAGAATATATTATAAGTGACCTGGAGCCAGTATGAGAACAATATACTTTATCATACAATAAAGGCTTTTGAGTGAACAGAACAGCTCATTTTTTAATATATAACAATCATACAGATTAACTCATCAGCATTGATAAATCCACTTCAAGTTCTTAGAATTCTGTTCATGAAATGCTCCTAATGCAAAATTTCATTTCAAATACACTCCATAGCCCTGGTTTTTCAATTATTTATATTTAACATTTAACTTTCAACATAATATACTGCTGACTAAAGTACCAAGCTCACTGATAATACCACTCTTTATAAAATTATATTTTCATGTACTAGACCTTTCTGCATTAATTAATGCAAATGAGCTACTGTCACACCAACTGACATTAAACTCTTTGTACCATCATTGAAAATATCTGGTTTGATAACCTGAAGAGAACTTAAAGGTCAATTGCTGTCAGTAGTGCAAATAGGTTTTTAATTTTCACTGAGATAAATTCAAAATCATCTAGCTACCTATCAACTAGTGTTCTTTCGAGCATGGCAATGCAAAAAATAAACATACAGCAATTATGACAGAGAAACTTTCATTCTTATTCTTACTTATGCTAGACCTGGAAAGGCAAGGATGAAAATGCCTGTTTCAACTTTCAGGTAGTAGCATATACTCTTTGAGTAGCTATGTGTGCAACTGAGGAAAGTGTGTTTCTTGGGAAACTGGCAAAAATTTTCTTTCTTCATTTCAATGGGATCAAATCTTAGCTTGGGATTCTTAAACAGGTTGCAATTAAAAAAATTATTAATCAAGAAACAAGAGAAAACAAGACAAACCTAAATCTTTGGTTAGAAGATTGTAAAAATATTGTGTGACCATCACTTAGTTATTACAACAAGCTAAATCAAAAGGATGGAGCCAGAAAAGTCAATTCGCTCTCAAATGGAACTTGTTAATTCTTTACTAAATGTTTTACTATCAATCAAGAGAAAACAAACTCAAAATAGTTGTATGAATTGTGTACTAGTCACTTTTTTTTTTAAAGATTTATTTTTTATTTATACATACAAGCTGGGGTACAGGCCAGAGGTGTGGGGCGGCGAAGAGGGTTCACCAGAGACAGAGCGGGGAGCAGAACAGGCAGATCAGAAATACACTGCTGAGGGGAGCAGCGGGCGAGGCAGGAGAGGTCTGCCACGCCATGTGGGATTCTCCCTGGCCGGGCGTCGAACTCACGTTACTGCTGCTGACAGCTCCAAAGCGCAGCGCTTAACCGCTGCGCCACCACTAGTACAGGAGGCCCCTGTACTAGTCACTTTTTACAACCTATATTCTCAGAGATAATTAAGACTCATTTGTGTTGAATGATTTTTAAGTAATTGAAAAAATGTAATATATATATAATTTTCAATAATGTATAGTTTATGCATTTACATATTAATGACTATCCAAGCTGTGCAGATTCAAATATATAAAATGCTGATATTATTTTCATTTCATGTTTATGCTTCCTTAGGATGTACTTCCACAAAGAAAAACTTGAAGGTCAGAGAATATGCACATTTTACATTTTGATTCATACTACAATTCACTCTCTAGAAACTTGGAAAAAATTACACTTTTGTGTGCTATATATGTATCAATTTTTTAATAATGCCACAATAAAGCAAGTCTTACCCACTGTTTTGAGTTGGGTAGTTTGAATGGCAAAAACAAAAATAAAATATAATTATTTAGAATGTGATGGAGCTTGAATATCTTATCACAAGCTTTTATGCTGTATGTCTGTATTTCTGACTTGTCTATTAATATTTTTTTCCTGTGGGGCAATTCACCTTTTTCTTTCTGATCTCTAAAAGCTCTGTTCATATTACAAATTATAACTTTGTTTCCACGAATACAACACTATTTTACTCAACTAATTTTTGTCTTTTCACTTTGGTGGTATTTATGTGTTTACAGAGATTTTAAATCTTTATAATTTCTTAAAATTATTTCTTATTTTAGATCTTAGTAGCATACCAAGAGAAGAGTCGCTAAGTTATTATGATCATTATGAACTTGGATTATTTTTCCAGTATTTTTTTAATTAATGATCTCTTCAATCCAGCTAAAAGTACTTTTGTTTAAGGTATAAATTGTAAATCTGGTTTTTATTTATATTCCACAAATAACCAGACAGTTTTCAATGTACTTTTTGGTAATAAATCTTTCATTCTTTATTTAATGTTATTACTTAATATCATATGTAATTTTGATTTTTTAACTGTTTTTATCCTATTTGTCTTTTCCTGACTAGATAGCCCCAATACAACTTTAAAATACATTTTACATTTGAGAAACTTACTTCCATGTCATCCTATTTTTAGAAAAAATATGTACTCCAAATCTTGACTATAAAACTGCAAGTATTATGAATGAAATGGAAATGCATATTATTAAGTAAAAAATGTCATATTGAAAAGGTTAAGTAGCTTATGATTCCAATTAGATGGCATTATTACAAAGGCAAGGCTATGTCACAGTAAACATTTTAGTGATTTCCATGGATCAGGGAACAGAAGGGATAAATAGATGTAACACAGAGAATTTTTAGGGCAGTGACACTCTTTTGTGATGCTATAATGATGAATGTATGTCATTATACATTTGTCCAAACTCATAAAACATATTACACCAAGAATAAACCCTCATGTGCACCTTGCATTTTGATTCATGTCATAACAATATAAATTCTGCAATTATAACAAATGTGCCACTCTGATTCAGGGATATTGATGGGATTTTGCATGGGGTAGGGATACACATATATTGAATTCTTTGTAATTTCAGCTCAATGTTGATTTTCATTCAAAATATTTAAATTTACTTTTTAATAAAAAATATAAATGCACATCTTACTTTCCTGATTATTAGAACTTAAACTAAAATATTAAACTGAGAAAGGGATTAAATATTATAAAAGGAAAATTTTATTGTCTATTATCTTTAAAAAAACCTCAAGTCAATTCTTAAAATACATTTTTATTGACGATGAGCATAATTTATTTGTTCATGTTTTTTATTTAATATATTCTATTACTAAGTCTGCCAGGTAGTATAATAGTAAAGATATTTAAAATCAATTTTCACTTAGAGTAGATTTTTCTAGGAAATTTTTTAGTATTCATCAAAATAAATGTAATTCTGATTTACAAAAAAAAACACATTGAATCATGCATAATGGAGTCTTTGTAGTCTATTGGTATAAACACTGAAATTGCATCGAATTCCATCATTATAATGGAGACTAGAAATATAATAATATGAAGGCAAAATAAAATTAACTGAAAATGGTCACATTTCAGAAACTTATGATTCCATATGATAAGGGGGCAAATTAGAAAACAGTGATGAAAAATCTGTATGGAGAATTAGAGCCAATAGTCTTGCCATTATAGGATGGGTGAGAAAGGGTCTGTTAGATTGTATGGCTCAACATTTACTGTGCAAACTTGGGTGAGAGAGGTAACTTTGCTTCAGAGTCCTGATGATGATCTTCAAGAAAAATAATGATTTTCTTTTAAAGAATGGGAGGTTACTGGAGTAGGTAATAATGAAGAATTCCTATTTAAAAAAAAAAGTGTGGGTTGAAAACATATGTGTATAACTAAACCTGGGATTAAAATATAGGCAGACATTGATGAAGATTAATGTGTTCTTTTTATGATGCTTATGAAAAGTGACCAAAGAGCAAGCCAATGAGAAAGATCTGTTCTTTAAAAGGAAAAAGAACTCAGGACAGACTTTACAAAGCATTATTGTAATGGTAAAACTAGCATTTTTAAAAAAAGTGTTTTCTCTCATAACAAATGTAACAGGACTGATTTTCAACATAAAATTCTATCGAATCTCTCCATTTGTAAGGTTCCTGATTACATGGGTCTCACATACATATGGAATTGACATTCAGTCTCAGTGGTTTTATATATAGACAATTTTATATATAGACAATTTATACATATATATATAAATTTACATATAGACAATTTCACATTGAATTGGTTATTAATAAAACCAGAACAATCTTCCTGAAGCGCTAAATCAGCAGTTCTGAAGTCAAGCAACCAACTGAACCTTGAAAATACCAAATAGATTACCCAGAAACCATCCTGTAGAACAACTACCAGAGCCTGAGGTTCATGTTCAAGAACAGACCTCCTTCCGTCTGAGGATACAATATGCCATAAGCATAAAACTATTTACAAAGGGGAGACAGCACATAATATTTGTTCCAAAAAGCAGAAGACAAAGAGATTCTTTTTTTTTAAGAAACTGAAGTGTGTGGATCTGACTTTTTCCTTTGTTCCCAAGTCTGCCTGATTGCAGAATCCCAGTGTGACACTTGAGTTATGAGCATCTTATGACTCAAAGTTATCCTCCCAATTTTAAAAAATGTATTCTGATGTTCTTCAAATTTTCTGAATCATAAGAAAAATTGGAAGCACTATATTAAATGATAAATTTCAGGAAATCACCTGAGGTGAGAGTCCTTGAAGTCTGCAGTTAACTGGGAGCCACAAGTCATCCTGACTATAAGACAGCTTTGGGAAGTTCTTCTTATCTATCAAAATGTCCTTTGTTTAGAGCCTATGTAATTGGACAGAAAATTTGTGGGCTGGAGATGTTTCATGATAGAGCATGAGAAAAGTGCTTCAGAGTCAATGTTCTTTCCCAATGTGAAATTAATTATCACTTTAAGCTTAGACCATAATAAGGGAGTTAACTTCAAGAAGTGTGAAAGTTTTAAAATTTCCTTGCACTGCTAAATTGAGAGAGAGAGAGAGAGAAAGAGAGAGAGAGAGAGAGAGGAAGAGGGAGGGAGGGAGAGGGAGACAGAGGGAGAGAGAGGAAGAGGAAGGGAGGGAGAGAGAGGGAGAGAAAGGAAGAGGAAGGGAGGAAGAAGGAGGGAGAGGGAGGGAGGTGGGAGAGAGAGAGAGGGAGGAAAAGAGGGAGAGGGAGAGAGGGAGAGAGTGAGAGGGGGGAGAGGGAGAGAGGGAAAGAGGAAGGGAGGGAGAGAGGGGGAGAGAGAGAGAGAGAGAGAGAGAGAGAGAGAGAGAGAGAGAGAGAGAGAGAGAGAGAACATCCATGCACACATCTAGGCTTAAATCAATACCTAATTGGAAGCATATATTATACACTGAGTAGGGAAACTACCTAAAAAAAAAAAAAATACCATTAGAGAACACCCTGATTTTCTTGATTTCAGCAATTATTCTAATTAAGGCTTTGGAATTCTGAAATATAAATAATAACCCACATATGTGAAAACTGTCATAGTTCTGACTAAGATTAGATGAAAATAATATAGGGAATTTAGGAAAGTATCAGAAAATATTAAACTTGATGAGAAAAGACTAGATGGAAGAAACAATTTTTTGTTGAAAACTAAGGTACATAATGTGCTATGGGAATTTAAAATCAGAAGCCATGTAGATTTAAACTCCAAAATACTACATTCTGGACAGGGGATGCTTTAAGTTCCATATCTGGATGATAATGTGATTTACCTGATCAACTTGTAGATTAAATAAGACAATGCTTGTGAAGCCCTTAGTGTATTTTTGATGCTCAATAAACACAAGATGCTCTTATTGTTTTTGTTGTTATTATTGAAAATACCATCTTTGAATTAATTAAATCATTCTTATTTAGAGTTTTTATTGTATAGTATCAATTAATTAAGTCATACAGAATATTTTGGTTTTAATTATACAATTCTGAGGCAAGTCATATATCCAGGTATTCTTGAACATATCTTGATACCCTAAACTCCTAATTAACAATTGCATTCTAGCTAATAGCACTTGGAATGGAATGAAGAGAGAGAGATATTCCTCACAGACATTTCCTTTTTAGTCTATCTTATTTCTTCTAGATACGTTCTCTCTGATATTAACTCACTTGTATAAGATATTTGTGGGAAAGAAAGTGATTGAGTTAAGTCATCCTGAGGTTGGATAAGGTAGCGCCTACTGAATAATAAATTCGTGTTTGGTTATAATGCTGCCCTACCAAATATTGTCCTACTCAAGGAAAGAACAAAAATTTATGGAATGAGGAAAAATAATAAAGAAAATTGATGAAAGCACACACATTTTCTTTGCAAAGATTAATAACATCATTAATGCCATGAGACAGACAAAAAATATGTAAAGAGAAGACAAAATTACAATATTAGAAATAAAAAATATCACCAAATCATTACAATGATTAAAAGGGGATAGTAAGAAAAATTCTAAATACAGATATTTGATAACTTAAATCAACAAATCCTTTGAAAGTCACACAACTTAAAAATTAAATTCAAGATGAAGTATTAAATATTCCTATACATATTGACATTAAAGTAGTTTTTAAAGTTTTGAAATAAAGAAGACTGCAGATCTCAATACCTTTGTTACTTACAGTCTGTTGAAATAAAGAAGACTGCAGATCTCAATACCTTTGTTACCTTTAGTCTGTTGAACTGAAAGATAAACACCAGTTCAACAGACTATAGGAGAGAATATTTCCTCACCAGTTTTATGAGTGCAGCGTTATTTAATACCAAAATTATATTAAGGCATTAAACAAATAAAACTGAGCAACATTCTTCATGAACATAGGTCCCCAAACCAACAACATTCTATTAAACTGCCAGATAAAAACAGACTATTTTATGATCAAGTGGGATATATCTTAGATGTGAGAATGACTTGATATTTGAAAATTAAGTATTATAATTCTTATAATCAGCAGTCAAATATAAAAACATTTACATTAATAGATGCAGAAAAATCATTTTACATTGAATATGCATTCATGATTTAAAATTCTGAGAAATGGTAATTAGAGGCAAATACTCTTAATGTGATTAACAGCACTACCAAAAACAGTTTATATTTACTTTATGGTAAATCTACTTGGAAACAAGCAAAGATATCCATTACTTATTAAACATCATGTGGGGATTCTTAGCTGGTGTTATTAAATAAAATAAAAGGCATTGGAAAGGAAAAAGAAAACCTGTTTATTCTCAACTGACAAAAATGTCTATTTAGAAAACCCAAGGGATCTATAACAGTTGTCTAGAATGGATAAATGACTTTAACAACGCGTTAAGTATAATACAACATAGAAAAATGAGTCAAAAAGTTATATACTACCAATGAACAATTGGGAAATGGATTTTCAAAAGCAGTGCCAATTGTAATAGTGTCAAATATGAAACATTTAAAAATATATGATCTTTATATTTAAACTTATCAATCACTGATGATGTAAGAGGGTGGTCCTCAGGAAAGGGGAGTGTTCCAGGTTCCCTGCCCCATCCAAGGGAGGGTGGAGCTGAGCAGGAGAGATAAGAAGACAGAGAGGAGAGAAAGGAAGAAAGGGAGCAGGATGGAGGCCAGAAGAAGCACAAGGAGCAGAGAGACATGTGAGGAACCTGTACTGGCCTGGACTGTCTGAAACAGACGTGGGCGAGAGACCCATGGGGAGGTGACAATGTTGATCTTTGTTTTGATTTTGCTCTTTAACTCCCAGAATTGTGTGACTGTTTCTGACCCTTTTCTATGGGTCCCTGCAGAAAGGTGCTTAAAACTCATGGCAGGCTTTTGGGCCTTGCCTTGGGCCAATCCCATTTGGGTGGACTTTTGCCCACAAGGTGATGGGTAACTTTGGGTGCTTACTTTAGAAACTATATTCTTTGTCTTTTCTGTATTATCACACTAATTGTATTAAAGTTTCTTTTCCACTTAAGGTCATATATGTTTTGTCCTGATGGGGCAGATGGCAAAACCTATTTAGAACAGGCAGGTTTGGGGGTTCTGGGGTGCCCCCTCCCTGCCCTATAATGACACCATCAAAGAAGACCTTAGCAAATTGTCATGTATGGTATTCATGGAATGCAGTACTCTATATGTCCCTCAACTGCCGAAAGAATAAATAAATTGTTGTATACAATAAAAAAAAAACAGCAATAAAAATGACTAATTCCTGGTTCACACAGCAACATACGTGATCACAAACACATTATGCAAAATAAAATAAATAATATTTAAAAGATATATGATTCTATTTGTAGGCTATTCTAGAAAATACAAAACTATGGAGACAGAAAATAATAATTGCCATGGCTGTGATTAACGAGGATACACTATAAAGAGACATGGGGTAATTTTGGTGTGATGAAAGCATTCTATACCTTTAATATGACTGTGGTTTCTTGACTATATATAGTTGTTCAAACTTGCAGAGTTTTACACTAAAAAGGACAAATTTTCTTATATCTAAATCACACCCTATTACAAAAAAAAAAGAAGAGTTATTTGTCATCTGAGATAAAATCATGTACATAAGATGAATAAAGGAATAAAGGAATGTTTTAAGAAAGCACTCAGTCCATTAAGACACTTCCAAGTATAATTTTCTGTAATTAAATTGTCTTATTCTCTCTATGTTGCAAGATATGATTTTGTAAATGAATGAAGATTTTGCTTTTCATTTTACCATATTGCAATAAATCTAACATGTGCATTTTATCACATTTTAACATCTTTGAAGTTGAGATGACTGAAACAAATGGAACATTATAATTTAATTGCTTACTGGAACATAAAATAATGGTGCATCTTTCAATTGAAGATATCACATATTCGATGAAATACAGTAATTATTCTACTTTAGCAAGCACATTATGATAAAGGGAAGAATGTCTTTGTCAAAAGGGTTAAAGCTTAAAATGCTGTGACTGTTGTGCTTTTGCTGCCTTTCTTCCCACAAGACACTTGTAATTATCTAGTGGTAACTACTAAATGGAAGGAACATAATCAATATAGGAATGAGACATTTATGATGTCATTGGAGTATTAAAAGCAAGATTCTAGAGAATTATCAGTTCAAAATGAAAATTTATTTCTAAGTAAGTGCATAGGCCAGCACGGTCAATAAAACTTTCTGCAATGATGCAAATGTTCAATTTTTGCTGCTCACATGCCACGCATGACTGCAGGGCTCATTTGAAATGTCGCTAGGGCAACTGAGGAACAAAACATAAAATTTCATTACATAATATTTTAAATTTAAATGACCATGTGTGATTAGTGGACTGGTATTGTACAGTGTAGCAAATAGCCACTGGGTTTGAGGATTTTGAAGATTAGGCTAGGACAGAAAGACAAGAAAGTATAAGTGCCGCTTTGGTTTCTGTGGTACTAAACCATCAACCAGTTGGGAAAAGAGAAACAACTACAGGTGAAAAGCACTGGAAGCATGAGGCTAGCAGTAAGATTATCAACTGTTTTTCTTTGCTGCATTCTACCTAAAACCTTCCAGGCTTTTCATGAAATTAACCACACTCTTTGCCAGTAGAGAAATGTCTACAGTACCTATTGTCTTTCCTTTTTTTCTTTTCTCAATATAATAGTAGTAGGCATAGAAAATTAGGAAATATAGTTTAAGCATTATCATTAGTTATGTTTTCTAGATATACAACAATGGTATGAAAGCTAAGATTCAGGACCTTCACTCCCATCTGTACTGAGATTAAAGAGAAATTAAAATCTTTTTTGCTGATTAACCCAAAATTTGCTATCAGTAATTGACAACATTTTCTATCACTTTTGATTCTTATACTTCATGATTTTTCAGTATAATTTTGTATATTATATATTAATTCTTTGGGATAAAATGTAGAAATTCTTGTTAAAAAGAAATGGGGGGCATTCTTCTAGGAAAAAAAAAACACAGTAAACACACAAAAAATTCATGTAGGGAATTGAAAAGTCTTTAACTCCCCTTTACATAACAAGTGTTCTGAAGATAGGGCATGTCCTTACATCTGAGGTACTACTAGCTGAATTGAATTCATGAGCATGTGAACTGAAAGGCCTTGAGCTTGATTTTTACTATTTTGAAAGTTGTAACAATTTGATTGTTTAGCTGGTATTCTGTAACTGAAGTCTACTCAGGCAGAAGCATTCCTTTGAGCAGAGGAGAGATGCACAACAGATAAGTCCACCATTGCTTGCCATTGCATCATATAGTTAACCTGTGATATTCAAAGAGCAGAGAATTCTGGTAAACCCAAAATATATGGGAGTCCGTCTACATTTAAATTGAAAACAACATAATTATGTTATGTCTTACTGAGTAAATGGACATATTCATAGGAATATGTCATGCTCATCATTTGAATCAGAACATATTTGAATAAAGAAAATTAATGACAAAGAAAACATACTGTATTCTTTTTACTTGTGTTATTTCCATATGCTAGCCAACCACTTACACTGAAAACGATGTTCTTGAAGAAAAGGGAAAAATACGGCGGCTCATATTCATCACTTTTCCTTCTAAGTCCTATTTTACTCATCATTAAGCCAAAGGTCGAGAGCATTGGCAGAATATGTGCCTATCAAAAACTGAAATCAAAACAGGTGGGTCTATTTTGTTTTGCATTTCCATTGGTCCCATAGGAAAGAAAACACGCATATACAAACTAAGAAATACTAATTGGGTAACTTCAGCATTTCCACATGAGGTAAGAACTCATTTTTATTTAAAATTGGCATTGTACAATATAAATAGAAATAATAATATTCATACAAATAAATTTTATTTTTTCTTCATTTGAATGACATTAAGTAGTAAGTAATAATAATTTTTAAAAGCACCAAGAGAGACAAATGAAAGAGAGAAAAACAGTTATATATTTTAATACCCCTAAATGGTACTTTCTCCCTGCTTCCTGAACCAGGGAATAGCACAGTTTATTCTGTGCTGGGTTCCACATTGTATGCATCTGGTCTGATTGCCACTTTGAGACTGAATTTTTGTTGGAATCATTTACTCTGGTGAATTTCTCATATATTTTCTTCAAAAACTTATTTCAAATCGTGTGAATAGAAAGTCAATGTGGTATAAAAATACTTGCAACATTAAAGGAACCTCACATTCAGGGATGGCCATACTATTTATAAGGATATTTTTTCATCAGTCCAGTTATCCTTGTAAACTGGTAATGCCTTTGAAAGCCAAAGCAACTACCTCTAAATTTTCACATCAATAAAAATAATACTGGTGAAGTGCTAAAAATACAAGACTTGGAATCCAGAGGCCAAAAACTCATATTGATGTCTATACTGACTGACATTTAACCTTGGACAACATTACCAACCTGACTTGACCCTCAGTTTCTCACTGTGCAAAGGGAGGGGTTTTGAAGGGCTAATCCTTAAAAAGTTGGCAATTACAAGTTGGAAATTATAAATGAAAAATGTCCAACACATTGACCATTACATTTTGGGACTTCAATAAATAAAAGCTATTATAAAATTCTAGGACAACTTACTTTTTAAATTAATCTCTATGCCATGGATTTATATCCTTAGAAGGCATAATGATTAATCCATTTGTAGTTTGTTTGTGAGTACAAAATGACAAAACTAGAAATGATGACATAGAAGAAAAGGAATAAACATTTTTAAAAGACTCATTGCTTCAGCACTTAGGATATGGTTAATTAATAAAAGTCAAAACAGAAAGAAATTTGCCCGGGGCTGGTAGAACTGATGAATGAAAGAAAACTGATTAATTCTTCCTTGCAATAGTTACTGACATGACTTCTAAAGTCGAACAGACAAAGAGTCAGAATATTTGGAAATTTCTAGGTATATTAGATAATAAAAGCCTATTTTATTATTATAAGATTATTTTAAGGCCATCAACTTATACACATTAGCGTATACTATGAAAGTCCTATCCTGATATCAAGTTCATAGTCATTTGGGGAAAATCACTAACATTTAGCTAAGTCAGCACAACTGATGGAAATTTTGTTTCTACTTTGAATAGAAACTGAGGACCTTGGCTGAATCACAACATTTTACATATAAAGAGATTCTGTCTGTCTGTCTGTCTCTCTTTCTCTCTCTCTCTCTCTATCTATACATACACACATACACACTCACGCACACACACACACACACACACCCATACATGTATAGGTGTGTTTGTGTGTGTATAGAAAATATTTATTTATTTTTGTATCAAGAGCTGGGGTGTGTAGGCCAGAGATGTGGGGTGATGAGAGGATTCACCAGAGACAGAGTGGGGAGCAGAACAGGTGGATCTACTGACATGCACTACTGAGGGGGGCAGGAGGTGAGGCAGGAGAGGTCTGTGGCGCCATGTGGGTCAGCTCCCTGGCCGGGGATGGAACTCGTGCTGCAGTGGCTGTCAATAGCTTCATAGTGCTGAAAAAAAATATTTTTTTTCTTTGACCTCATGTATTTTCTGATTAATTTTTTTTAATTTTTGGTTATTTTTATTTGTGTATTTTACATTACTGTATATTCCCCATAGGTTTCCCACTACCAATTCACCCGTGAACCGACACCACAGTCCCCTGTGCTCCCCTCTCCCCGGTTCTGAGCCCCAATCCTCCCCTCTCTCGCTGACTGACACTCTTGTATTTGGTTCCCCTATATTCCTGTTATAAGTCATAGTGCTGATACTTAACCCCTTGTGCCACCAGGGAGGCCCCGCTATTTATATTTGAAGCTAATTTGAAATACATTTAATCCTAAACTTTGTTTTGTAAATCATTTCCAGTTCAGAAAGATGCAGAATCACTTCATGGGATTGGAGATGGGGTATTGCTCAGGAAAACAGTGCTGGTCCTATGTTTACTAAAGCTCAGTGCATGGCTTGGGAAATTCTATCTGTTCCTTATATTTAAAAGTTGTATTTATAAAATGGGATATTGGAAAAGTTTTCATTCATGTTTAATATTCTAAGCAACTTTAATTAGTCTGTGATTCCACTTAAGGGAATTAGAAATGAAATTTTTCAAAGTGCTTTTAAACAATCACAGAAAAAGAAATATTCAAAGACAAAACCATTTTTATTTATCTAAATTAATAAACATCTGCCTTCTTCAGTTATCTTTAAGATTCCATCCTATAGAGCTAATAGATTTGCCACATCAAGATAACTGACAAGGTCATAACTTTGCAAACATCACATTTATTTGATTCAATCAGCATCAATTACTCCCTAGTGATTGATAACAACCAGTACATACCATGGGCTGTAATGTATAGAATACATTAACATTTTGAAGAATGAAATACAGTAAGTCATAATTCATGTATGCTGCCAAACAGATATATATATATATATATATATACACACACACACACACACACACATATTTGTGTGTGTATGTGTGTGTGTGTGTGTGTATATATATATATATATATATATATATATATAGAGAGAGAGAGAGAGAGAGAGAGAGAGAGAGAGAGAGAGAGAGACATCTAACTACTCCCCAAGAAAAAAGGTTATCTAATAGACTAAACATTTAAGAGAAAGAGAGTGGGGTACAGAAAGGAAAAGTGAATGGTCAAATTTCAGAGCACTATACAGTATTAACAAAAGTTTAGGAAAGTACAGAGGAAAGAAACTATGTAGAATATATATCAATTAGTAATTAATTTTGTTTTTTATAAGCAGCTATAGTGCCTTTGTTCAGATTGTCATTGCATTTACTAAGTTTTTTTTTGAGGATTTATATTTATTTATTTATGCATGCAAGAACTGGGGTGTAGGCCAGAGGTGTGGGGGAGTGAGATGATTCACCAAAGACAGAGTGGGAGCAGAACAGGCAGATCTACTGAAATACACTACTGAGAGGAGCAGTGGGCAAGACTGGAGAGGTCTGCTGTGCCATATGTGGGTTAGTTCCCTCGATGGGGATCAAACTCAGGCCTCTGTGGCTGAAGATAGCTTGATAGTGCTGAGACCTAACCCCTGTGCTACCAGGGAGGCCCTGCATTTATTACATTTTAAGGATAGAAACATATTGTTGACATTTGGAAGGGTATTGCTAAACACAATATAGGATCCCAGAACAGGTTCATTTCCTTCCAAAAATAATAATTCATACAATCGTCTTGAAAGACCAATGCATCATTTCCACATAAAATATCATTATATTAGTTTTACTATCTTGGGATAATATATCAATTTAGATATCACACTTAACAACACTTACTGAAAGAAAAAAAGCAAAGAACATGCATTCTACTTAGAGCTTCTGAGAGGGTTCTCGTCCAAAATGCAGACTGAAGTATTTTTTGGTCGCCTATTATGTTTAAATTTTCAAGAGAATTTTAAAATACTATTTATTTTTAGTAGCCATTAATGTGAGAACAGAGTCATAAAGCACTTACACAAATTTAAAAAATATCCTTCTAAATTTTAAAAACTCAATTATATAACTTTGGTTCATTTAGCCTGTTTAAAACACTTAAAGAAATCGAGAACTCTGAAAGAAATAGTCCATGGTCACCCACTTACTAATTTAAGTTCTGAAGTAACCTTTCTGGAGCTGTGGTTGAGAATTCGAGACAGAACATAATAGGGTAAAGCAGAGTAAGTAGTCCATATTGATGGGGAATGGGGCTATTTTGCAGATTAAAAAGGAAGAAAATGATTAAAATATGTATTAAATAATGTCTTGAGAAAAGAATTAGATGAAAAGCCATATTTTCTGTTTCTAATTAAAATAATTATACTCTTGTATTAAAATAATTCTAATTGGGAGGATTATAATATTGTTCATTTCAGACTTAAATGCCTTAATAAATATTGATCTTAATGTGAGATTCATGATTTGTAAATGATTAACTTTGAAGTTGTGAGGACTTTGTTTCACCACAGTTATTACCGTTTATTAGTGAGGTTTGCCGGTAAGGTTCAAATAAAAAAATTTATTGCTGTGTATGCTCTTCTAATCCACATTTAGACTAGTATAAGTATACCCCTAAATTATACACAGTTTTGTAAACCAACATTGTTTTAATAAGAAGTACTATAATTAAATCAATAGCAATAAAAAACCCCCCCAAAAAAGTACATACGTGTTTTGAAAAAATAACTTATTTATTTATTTTTAATATATAGTTTTATTGTTATTCGTGTCTTTTACATTTTGTATTCCCCTTGGGTAGCCCACCACCAATTCACCCGTGATCCATCTCCATGCTCCCTTGTGTTCTTTTCTATTCCATTTTGTGCCCTTTTCCTTCCCTCCCCCTGCCTCCACCCCCCACCCCTGCTGATTGTCTCTCTCCTATTTGGTTTCCTTATAGTCCTGTTATAAGTGAAGCCATTTGATATAGTTCTCTTTCTTTCTGGCTTATTTCACTGAGTATGATCCCCTCTAATTCCATCCATGTCGCTGCAAATTGCATGTGTTTATCTTCTTTAAATGCTGAATAGTATTCCATTGTGTATATGTACCACATCTTCTTGATCCAATCTTCTATTTTTGGACATCTGGGTTGCTTCCATACCTTTGCTATTGTGAACAGTGCCGCAATGAACATACGGGTGCATGTATCCTTTCGGGTTAGTGTTTTTGTGTCCTTTGGGTAAATTCCCAAAAGTGGGATAGCTGGGTCATATGGAAGCTCCATGTTTAGCAGTCTGAGGAATCGCCATACAGCTTTCCATAGTGGTTGGACCAGTTCACATTCTCACCAGCAGTGTAGAAGAGTTCCTTTTTCTCTACATCCTTTCCAGCATTTGTTGTTGCCTGTACTTTTAATGTGTGCCATCCTCACAGGTGTGAGGTGGTATCTCATAGTGGTTTTGATTTGCATTTCCTTGATTATAAGTGATGTTGAGCATTTTTTCATGTATCTGCTCGCCATTTGCTTTTCTTCTTTGGAGAAGTGCCTTTTGAGCTCTTCTGCCCATTTTTTGATTTGGTTATTGGCTTTGTTTTTGTTGAGTTGTGTGAGTTCCTTGTAAATTTTTTGTTATCAATCCTTTATCGGATGTATTGTGAGCAAAGATCTTTTCCCAGTTGGTAGGGTGTCTGTTAGTTTTGGTTATTGTCTCTTTTGCTGTACAGAAGCTTTTTATTTTGATGTAATCCCATCTGTTTATCTTGTCTTTCATGTCCTTTGCTTTGAGAGATGTGTCTTTCAAGATTTTGCTGAGATGTATGTCATGTAGAGTTTTGCCTATATTTTCTTCTATACATTTTATGGTTTCAGGTCTTACATCCAGGTCTTTTACCATTTTGAGTTGACTTTTGTGCAGGGTGTGAGGTAGTAGTCTAGCTTCATTTTTTTGCATGTGGCTGTCCAGTTTTCCCAGCACCATTTATTGAATAGACTGTCCTTTTTCCACTGCATTTTCTTTGCTCCTTTGTCAAAGATTAGTTGTTCATAGATATGTGACTTTAATTCTGGGTATTCTATTTGGTTCCATTGGTCTTTCTGTCTGTTTTTGTTCCAGTACCATGCTGTTTTAACTATTATGGCTTTGTAGTATAGATTGAAATCAGGGAGTGAAATTCCTCCATTTTCTTTCTTTTAGTTAGTAGGGCTTTAGCTATGCGAGGTTTTTTGTGGTTCCATATGAATTTCATCAGTAGTCGATCGATTTCTTTGAAGAATGTCATTGAGATTTTTATTGGAATAGCATTGAATCTCTAAATTGCTTTTGGTAGGATTGTCATTTTGATAGAAAAAATAACATTTAAAATAGACAAGACAGTTAACATAAAACAAATTTTCATTAGCATTGTGGAACATTTTTGAGAACATAATCTATTACTATTTTTTAATAATAAAGCTATGGAAAATGTGAAAATAAATATATTAGAATATTCATTTCTCAATACAAGCAATTAAAGGGGTTTACTTAATTTAATTCTGATACGTAGTTATGTTTTAATGCCAGTAGGAACAAAATGGCAATGTGATTTTCTAGCAGAGACAACTCATAATTTAATATAAATCTACCATTATTATGGAAAGATGCTCATGATGATCTTCATGAAAAACACTGTAAATTTTATATACAATGATAAAATTTCTGTAAGTTATATTAATAAGTATGTCATCACTATAGTTGTGTTTATATATCTCTCCATGTTTTCAGGAATACAGCCAAATATAATGGTGGTTTTCTTCAACTGGTGATATTGCAGTTAATTTTTGTTTTCTTTATGACATTGTACATTAAATGAATTTTAATATCAACATCTTTAATCATAAGAAAAAGTTTTTAGCAATACTGAAATGAAAAACTGATGAATAATAAGTTCCTAACTGGAATTTATAATTTTCCTCTCTCATAACTACACACCTTTATTCTTTTTATGCAAGCATACAGAAAGAGGGGAAGCACAGTTTTTTTTCATATCTTCACAACGATATGCAAAATATTAGTCCTGTTCCAAAGTTGCTTTCAGCCTCTAATTTTTTATGTCCCCAAACTTAAAAGTAAATGTCAAGGCACCAAATGTTTAATTTGGGCCTAGGAGACAGCAATTCAAAATATGAACATTATTTTGTAATGCTTTACTGTCTTCTGACTCCTTCCTTCACTCTCCATCTCCTTGTATTTACCTAGAAACTTATCTGTCTTGAATAAAACACTAATTCTCTAAGGATAGATCAACTCATTAAGAAGGTATAAAGAATCAGCTTCTTAGAGAATGTGTATATTTATTAAATTTCCTATTATTATTAAGTGATAAGAATTACAAATTGAAGAAAATTTAGTAAAGGAAGAAAAAGACATTATTCAGATAATGTGATAAATTTACCAATTATTCAATGATGTCATCTAGAAGGAAATGGGGGATGGAGTAGGCAAGATGTAAATAAATGTAATTATGAGCAAAGCACAAATTGATGTTTTCACAATTTTATATAATTAAATTCGTACATCATTCAGTGAGAAAGGTTTCTAAGGAGCTTGTTATATAATGATTAAAGCAAAAACAACTCTGAAATGTGTTCTTAATATATATGACAAAAAGAACACATATCACAGTGGTACTGAATTTTTGTTTTGTTTTTGTTTTGTTATTTTTTTAAATCTGAGCACCAGAATCTCAATTAGAACTTTTAACTGTGTTTATCTGGCCAAATATCTGTTATCAAAGATCCTGAGGAAGTTACATATTTGGAACACTAAGAATTATAAAACAGCAATATATACTTTAACATAAAGGGATAATTAAGTTTAAATTTCAGACTACCTCTATCTCCAAGTGAATTCATTTACAGACCAACCAAAGGCTGATGTTCACAAAATTAAAGAAATAAAATTTTAATGCTCTCATCTATTCAGAGGAATAATTTACTAACAAGTCCTGAAAAAGACTAGAAAGACTAGAGAAAAAGTAGTGTTTTTCAAAGTTAGAAAAGTCATGCTGAATCTCATCTAAAGGTCAAAATTCTGAGAATTAATGTCGGGAGACGGCTTTCTCTATTTGTGATAATTACTATAATGAGTCCATCAGCTACTTCATCTTGTCCATGCTAACATTTATTGCACTTTCTTTGCCCTCTACTGTCATAATGGTGACAAAGAGGTTACATACTGGGCTTGAAAGATATTGAGTAGTTGATAAACAATAGAGACCATTATCTTGCCTCTTAATGGTGATCCATACACATGATTCATTAGAAAAACAGAAGGAATAAGAAGCATGCTCTGCTTCCTTGTGGCATGCCTATTTAAAGCAAATTATTGAATTTTGATGGTGTTTGTAACCAATGTGGAGCAACCCATCCCAAAATAATGATTTATAAACTGTTATGTTTACTCACAGACTAGATGACAATTTGGTATATTCCTTGATCTATTTTCCTATCCTTTGCTACTTTTTATAGATTTTCTCTAATAATAAATAAAAGTAATTAAATTTTGGGTTAATAGTCATTCAATGTATATATCCATTGACATTCCAGTAGAAGGAAAATTTATCTAAGTTTTCTCAATTTTTAAGATTTATTTATTATTATTTATTTATGCATATAAGAACAGGCCAGATTTGTAGGGGTGGGGGGTGAGAGGATTCACCAGAGATAGACTGGGGAGCAGAACAGGTAGATCTACTGAAATACTCTGCTGAGGGGAGCAGTGGACAAGGCAGGAGAGGTCTGCTGCACCATGTGGGTCAGCTCCCTGGCCTGGGATTGAACTCATGTCACAGTGGCTGGTAGTAGCTTGAAAGTGCTGAGATTTTAACCCCTGTGCCACCAGGGAGACCCAGTTTTTTTTTTTTTCAATTTTTAAAACAGCAAAAGCAATTTACTTTGATTTTTAATATTTGCTATTGGTGTTTTAGCAACTTCATGTGAGTATATTTAGAATTTTTTTTATGTTAGTAAGGGTTTTTAAATTGCTTTTGATAAACCTAACACTAGAAAGATCATGAGTGAAGTGGGCTAGATGGAATTAATTCCTAGATTCAAAGAAATCATATCTATTGAGTAGACTGATGTGCAAATAATTCTGATATAATTAGATATACTATAAAGAGAACAAACTGAAGGGCTTTCTGAATTTATCAAACTTCATCATTAATAAAAGTGTTCTTGGAAAAATCTTAATGTTAGTTTGCTGTGTCTATTTGGTATTCAAACTGAATTAAAATTGTTTTTATTAAGTGGATAACATTGATCAAATCAGTTAATACCTCTATACTATAGTTTCTATAATAATAAATTATGAATAGCTGAACCGAGCATTGCTGTAAGAATTAAATGAAATAATACAGCTAAGGTATTCTCTATAGGGCTTTATCCAGAGATCGATAAAGATCTTTAATTTCCATCATCCTCTTCATTCACTATTATCATTCTCATTGTTGTAATTATCAATATGTCTGCCAGACTAACTAATTATCAATCTGTCTCTGGTGAACCCTCTCACGGTCTCACACCTCTGCCCTGCACCCCAGCTTGTATGCAAAAAAATAAATATAAAAAAAAAAATATGTCCACTCTTAAATCAGTCACTTCCTTTCTCTTTCCAATTTTTGACTTGGAATGAAAAATGACTTTTCTTCCTCTAATTGCAAATAACAGGGCTCATCAGTTGAGAAAGGTGAGGTACAGTCATGTAGGCAAGATGAGTATAAGAAGTTAACTGTAGATAGAATCTAGTGTATATGGAGGGAACAGTGGCAAAATGAGAATGGAAATAAAAAGTAAGGCAAATGTTTACAAGAATTTACAAGATACAAAGAAATTTTGATATTGCTTAGATAGCGAGGATTCTGTATGATAGTTGAAGCCTGATGATGACAGTAAGATTTATTGTTTTAAAAGCCAACAACTTATGCTAATGAGGATAGACTGAAATAGGGTAGAATAGGAGAAGTTCAAGTTTGATACTTTTTCTGTATAGTCATCATTTGTTACTCTGATTTCTTATTTTTCAACTTGCCTTAGACAAATTTTACTTTATGCTTATCAACTATTTGATGCCTAGTGTTCATGCCTATAGTGTACTTATGTCCAATACTTGAACTAACAGAATATACCCTTTACTATCATTGCCCTTCCTCTGTTTTTCCTATTAGCCTTCATTTTTTATTTTGTTTTGTATTTCCTATCTCATTACCTGTAACAATTTCTTAATTTAGCATATGCACCTCTAACTGATAATCTCAAGTATTTTTGAATATTTATTTATTGAATAAACATTTATTATGTGTTAAAAACAGACAAGACTCCATTTTCATTTTCTTTTATGTTCCCCTCTCCTTGCCTCCCTTGTAAAATATAAACAAAGCCTTCATCTTAATAATTCATTTTATGGGATTCCACAAATATATACAATAAAATGAAGACTAGAAAATATAGTTAAAAGAATTTATAATCTTTGTTTCTACACCCTACAAAGTAATGCTAAAGTTGAAAAAGCAGTTATTTCTCTCCAGACTCTGACCGCTATATTGTATTATCCCAAGGATCATCCTCACAACATTCATCCTTTTTATTTAGGTATGTTTTGTTAAACTTTTAGCTTCTAAAATATATCCACTCTTGGGGCCTCCCTGGTGGCGCAGCAGTTAAGTCCTGCGCTGTGGAGCTGTCTGTAGCTGCGACAGGAGTTTGACGCCAGGTGCAGGAGAATACCACATGGGCAACAGATCTCTCCTGCCTCAACTACTGCTCCCCTCAGCAGTGTATTTCGGTCCATCTGCCTTTTCTGCTCCGCAATCTGTCTCTGGTGAACCCTCTCACGGTCTCACACCTCTGCCCTGCACCCCAGCTTGTATACAAAAAAATAAATATAAAAAAAAATATGTCCACTCTTAAATCAGTCACTTCCTTTCTCTTTCCAATTTTTGACTTGGAATGAAAAATGACTTTTCTTCCTCTAATTGCTTAATAAGAATTAATCAACTTTCTATTTGGGCAAACCATTTTAGATGGATAAACAGGATGGAAAGGGAAAGGGTAACAGAAGGAATGAAAGATCTCAGTTATGTTCTAAGAGAGTTTATAATGCGACTCATTACCTCTTATTTTCAGGATCATTAATTTTCTTGCAATTTACCAACTAGAAAGACTAATTTAGATATTTACTTCTGTTATACAAATAGATTTGGGTGAAACAAATCTGTTTTAATTTTTGCTTCTTTTTTCTCTTTTTAAAAATACAAATTTGTAGCCTCCGTTCCATCTTTGAAACAACATGTTTAGTCCTTAAAACTAGATGATAGGGTACACAGAGGTAGATAAAATTCAGATGCTTTCCTCAAGTTTGTGATCATCTTCAAGGGAGAAAGGGAACCACAGAAGTACTTTAAAATACGATATGGATTTGTTAGTTGGTGACACATACAAGGTATTGTGAAATAATACATAAATCACGGGGAGGGGGGTGGTGCAAGGGTGTGGTTTTGGGAAGGCTTCAGGAGAAGAGGACACTTGAAGTAAATCTTGAGAAAGTGAGTAGGAGTTCTATCCTTCCTTCTTTTTCTTAAAGCTTTTTAAATTGCAATAGGAGAGAAAGACCCTGAGCAAAAGGAGGTACACCTAGGGGACCACGAAATGTATGAGGGTTACACTACAACTACACTGTCAGAGGAGGAAATACCATGGAGGAAGGAGAATGGGTGAGGTAGAGGGGCCAAGAAGGGGCCACAACAAGAAAGAACCTCTGTCATTCTAAGAAAACAATCCATAAACTATACAGGGATACTCAGCAAGTGGCTTAGTCACTTACATACCAAAACTTAGGAGACAAAACAGTACCTTTTGCAGCAATATGTAGAATGGATTAAAAAGAGGAACTATAGTCATAGTCATCTTGTTATTTATTTTTTGTTTTTATTTATATGATGCTTGACATTCTACTTTATATATATATATACATATATATATACATATATATATATATATATATCTCGAGATAACACTGTTTTTTAACACTGAATATGATTTAGAGGTATAAGATCACAGCCTTCTGATGAATGTTACCAAACCACACCCACCATCAATGCACTGAAATTTCTCTACCTCAGTCTAGTATGTCCCCTTCTCACCCACCTTGTTTTCTCCATTTCCCTCCCCACCCGGTAAATTGATGAGCCATTAAAACAAACAAAAACAAGGTTTTTTGTGGTTCCATATGAATTTCATCAGTAGTCGATCTATTTCTTTGAGGAATGTCATTGAGATTTTTTTTTTTTTGTTTTCATCCAACAAGAAGCCATAACTTTATTAATGATAGAAACAGTACAAATTTCAAGCCAAGCTGCAGTCACTCTTTTAAAAAACACCAAAGGGAAAAAATAAAAAGAAAAAAGTCCTCCTTTCAGATGGTTACATTGTTAATTCCATAATAGCATTTACAATATCATTACTGTTGTTCTTCAGGGCTCATACTGCCTTTGCTCTAGACACATTTGCTTGGGACATGACCAATTCTATGTCCTTAACTTCCACACCTGTTTCATCAACCTCTTCCTCTTCACTCTCCTCTTGCACAGTCGGAGTCTCTGTGTTTTCTTGAATGTTTGAGACAGCTTCACCCTGAACTTTGAATTTTTCGGCAGCTGCCAACTGTGCTTGCTTAGACAAATCCTCGTTCGCTCTCTCTCTGCCGCCATCTTGGTTCCGCGTTTCCCTCACAGAAAACAGATCCCAGTCAATTTAGAACTCCTTTCTATTCCTTCAGAAATGCCCGGTGAAGGCACAGAAACCGTCCCTGCTACAGAGCAGGAGCTGCCACAGCCCCAGGCTGAGACAGGGTCTGGAACAGAATCTGATAGTGATGAGTCAGTACCAGAACTCGAGGAACAGGATTCCACACAGGCAACCACACAACAAGCTCAGCTGGCTGCGGCAGCTGAAATCGATGAGGAGCCAGTCAGTAAAGCCAAACAGAGCCGGAGTGAAAAGAAGGCAAGGAAGGCTATGTCCAAACTGGGTCTTCGACAGGTTACAGGAGTTACTAGAGTTACTATCCGGAAATCTAAGAATATTCTCTTTGTCATCACAAAACCAGATGTCTACAAGAGCCCAGCTTCTGATACCTACATAGTTTTTGGGGAAGCAAAGGTCATTGAGATTTTTATTGGAATAGCATTGAATCTGTAAATTGCTTTTGGTAGGATTGCCATTTTGATAATGTTAATCCTTCCAATCCATGGGCAGGGGATGCCTTTCCATCTTCTTGTGTCCTCTTCTATTTCTTTCAACAGAGTTTTGTAGTTTTCTTTGTATAAGTCCTTTATGTCTTTTGTTAGATTTATTCCTAGATATTTGAATCTTTTGGTTTCGATTTTGAAGGGGATGGATTTCTTAATTTCTTCTTCTTCAGATTGGGTGTTTGCATATAGGAAGGCTACTGATTTTTGTGCATTGATTTTGTATCCTGCTA
>PVIJ01007146.1:0-85119 GCA_004024925.1 Scalopus aquaticus | reverse complement strand
TCCCGGCCCCCCCCCCCCGCGCCGCCGCTGGTGCCGGTCCCCGCGCTGGGCCCGCCCCCGCCCCTCCCGCCGGCCCGCAGCGCGCCTCACGGCTCCTGTCTCCCTCCCTCCTTCTCTCTCACGCCTAGCGCAATGGCGGCGGCCGCAGCGGAGCAGCAACAGTTCTACCTGCTCCTGGGAAACCTGCTCAGCCCCGACAATGTGGTCCGGAAACAGGCAGAGGTAAGCGAGCTCGCCGCCCCCCGCGCCGCGGCCGGCGCGCCGACCCGATCTCCCGGCGCCGGCCCCGGGTCTCGCCGCCTGCGCCGCGGCCGCGCAGGCCGGGCCGCCCGGGTGGCGGCCGCGCAGCCCACGTGTGAGGCGGCCCGCGGCTCCCCGCCGAGCCCCGGGGCCTTTCGGGCCCTTGCAGCCGCGGCGCCCGGCGCCAGTTGCCTCCCGCCGCCCCTCGCACACGTGCGGCGGCTCCTGACAGGCCGCCCCCGCCCGGCGGGGAAGCGGGGTGCGCGGGGGGGGCGGGACCGGGGCGCCCCTCTTTCTCCCGAGAGGCGACTCCCCCGCGCCCCAGCCGCCGCCGCCCCCCGCCCGGCGGCCCCGCGACGCGTGGCCCTGCCGCTCCCGCGCGCTCGCACCCCGTCTCCCCTCCTGGTATTGAAACGCGGGTCCCGCCCTGTCGCCTGCTTCTCCGCTCCGTCCCCCTTAGTCCGCCTGCTCGAGTCTCGTTCCCAGCGTCGGGAACCGGATTTCCCTCTTCCCCCCAGTTGCGAAGTTGCTTTGGGGTTGCTTTCTAAGCAGCTCCCACCTTGCCGTGCGCTTCCCTTCTAATTTTATTTGATCTCTAGAGATCTGTGGTCTCGTAATATAAATGGGATGTCCTGGGACTTCCGTTGTTGAACTGGGTTAGTGCCATATGTTTAAGTCTTCAATTGCATTAAATTTGACCTGAATCTTCTTTTTTTTTTTTTAAACCACCTCTGGCTTCTGGCCTGCAAAATGGGGAGCTGCCGGTAGAGTTTCCAGAGACCGTGTTTCCAGGGTGTCTGCAAGTTCATGTGCCTCAAGTAGCGGTCACACAGCCCTGGTCAATCGGGGCGGGTGGTGTGCTGTCACCGCTGGCACCAGGGTTTATTGAAACACTCGAGGGATGGGCGGGAACTTTGCAGGTCTTTTAAGTGTGTTATCAGCAGCCGACTTCAAACTTGATTGTGTATGGAGTTCTTTGCCTCCCGGTGATTAAAGATTTTTACAAGATTCAAAGAAGGATGCTGCTAGATATTTTTATAGAGCAAAAAACTTATTTTACATAAAACTGTGAGATTGGGGAACAGCTCCGCTCGGGACTCCTGGTCTTGTGAGTTTTATAATTGTCTTCAAAAATCGCACTGTTGTTACCTTTTATTTTCAGTAGCTTCTGTATATGCTGGATACCCTTAGTGGTTTTATAAGTACATCTAATATGCTGAATTTCAGTGCTGTGTGGAAAAGCACTTTAAACGCCTTGTAAGTTTATCCTAATGACTTTTGATCCACTTATTAGGCATGTAATACATATTTGGGGTAAAAATTCAAACAGTGCAAGTAGTTTTTTTATCCCATTACCCAAAGGTGAACCACTTTTTAAGTGTCTTGTAAATTTTCCCTGAAATACCCTTACAAGCATACGTCTATGTATGCACTCACTTTTACTGTGCAGCTTGAATTTTTCACTCACTGAATTTCACATTGCCACATAAGTTTTTTTCAAGCAGCAATGTGTTATTCCATAGTGTGAATGTGTTATTTAATCAACCAGTCCCTGATGAATGAACGTTGCAATTTCCGTTGTCCTGCTTCTTAAAAATTGTTCTGTACATGGAAGTTCAGACTCCTTTTCCAGACTTTGCCAGATTCGTATGTAGAAGGCTTAAGGTAGCGCTTGTCATTAGAAATAATGTGCATTTGCACTCCTCTATGGGATGTGATGATGCCTATAAGGACATTTTAATATTTTTTGCTAACTGTAGAGATAATTGTTCACCAAAGTAAGTTCTTAATCCCAACTCATAATAGAAATTTCCACGTGTTACAAAGTAGAACAGCATTGTAATTAGTGAACTACTCTACTTTAGTTCTCCCTCTTCCCTCCAGTTGCTTAAGTCTCTATTGTCAAGCCTGGTTAGGGAATCTCTTCTGTTGGACTAAACACCAGTGTTTGGTTTAGCTTGGATTCCAGTTGGTGCCTGTTGTAAATCTTTCATCACTTCCATCACTTTGGGGATAGTTAGCAGCATTCAGCACATTTTCTCATAAATAGCAATTGGAAAAAGTATGTTACTCTCTTAGGTTCTTTATTCCTAATGAGAACTTCAGATATTTTTACTTTCTTTGTATATCCTGAGAACATACTAATATATAAAATAAGTACTATAATGTAGAATTTTCTTAAATGATCCCCAAAAGCTAAGTGTCAGAGGGGAAGTTCCCTGACACTACATTGGTCTGTAAGTAGACCTTCTTAGAAAAGCAAAATTTTGAAAAAAGAAGTGGCTGCAATCAATATCATAATATAGCTCCCCCTTTTTTGCCTAATGAAATAAGTCTTTACCAGGTAATCAAACTAAATTATACAACAGATCTAGAAAAAAAAATTGAACTAAAGAATTTACAAAGGCTCAGTAAATCTTTGTCATTTACTCAAAGTAAAAATAGTTGACACATGAATGCCAAACTGTTAACTAAGGTTATCTGCATTCAAAAATGAAATCAAATGCAGTAAGACATTTATTGTCACATAGTTGAAATCAAAAAAGGACCCAAAAAGGTTTTTTTTAAGTTACAGAACTTTTTCCACCTTATATGTCATTCGGTAGGCTTTATATTTTATTTCTATTTTTTAAATCTTCAAGAATTTTTCTCTCTAGCCCTACAAAAATGTTTCTGGTATTTGAGGAAATGATTTAAATACCTTCAAAATACAGTAATTAACATTGAATAAACAACTGAATAATTGATAAGTAATCCAAAATTTAACAGTATTCATGACTAGACCTTTTTATATGATGTAGCTATTTTCTTAATCATGTGCATGGGTTTTGTGTATTATTGTCCATTGACTTTGTTCTTCATTGATTATGATGTAGAACTTCATTAGTGAGATTTGGAGAATAATGTATTGGAAAATATCCCTGATTTTTGAGAAATGTTGAGGATGTTAAATAGGTAAAGTGATTTGCCCCTTTTACCTTTTCATGTACAAAGTAGGCACCCATAAATATTTATGGAATGAGTGAGATTAGTACACATTAGCATTTCTCCTTTGTGGGTAGGGAAGGGGAGGGTGCGGTGAAATCTTTACATTTTGTATTATGTGTGGTGAAATCAAATGGAATTGGCTTTTTATTTGCCGCTTGCTACAACATTGGTCACATTCATTGAATCCAGTTGGGTTAGTATTAGGTATATATTCTTAGAATTATTGTCTGTATTTGCTATACTGTGCTATGTTCCATACTTGGAATACAAAGAGGAAGAGATACTATCTCAGTCTTTGTGAAACTCAGTCTGTTCAGGCTCAGAAAAAGTTACACTTTTGATTTTAAGTGTATGTTCTTTATTCTAAATTATTACCCTGGCCAATGGTATGGTGCAGATGTGATGCTCTATCTCGATTGCCACAGTAGATAGAACATATCAGGTGGGGAGAACCCTCTCTCAGGAGTCAGATGTCACTCAGACATCTGACTTGACTTTGGATTCATTCTGCATTAACTTTGGGTTCATTGTGGAATAGAGTTTAATATTTGACTTAATGTTCAGCAGTCTGTGCTGGGATTAGCATTGTATACTGTCACACTGATAGTCCCAGGTGGGCAAGGCTAGAGAGCCTCAAATTTATAGCAGGTTCCTGGGAGTGATAGTCTGGTAGAGAATTTATTTCCAAAATTTGGTTTAGCCCTCTAGAAATTTAAGTATTAAATATTCATAGCATCTACAGATAAGCGAAGGTACAAGGATTAAAAACACATTTTTATTGTATTGTGAGACTGCTTAAATGGAAAAGATACACCAGCTTTTGGGTTGCTTCGATAAAGATTAAGTGAAAAATCTCAAGGTACATATCCATTTTTGCAATCATCTTGTGAATAGCTTTACATAAATTATCTCATTTCTGGATAAATAAATTCAGACCATCTTCTCTCCTCAGCTGTGAATGCTTCTTGTCACAGTTTTCGGCACTGTTGTGATCCTGTGTGCAGATGCACTTGAGAGGAGCTTGAGGTTGTCAGAAGATTTTGAATTCTGCTTTCTCCCAAATTTGTTCTCCAGATTGAGATACGCTTGAGAAGTTTGAAAACTGTATAGCGCTGCACCCATCAGCTGTTTGGTGGGGTCAGCCCCTGGGGTGAAACCTGTAGAGAACATTCAGTGCCCAGAGACTTTGTATTGGCCCTGGTAGACCAACGTTTTTTCTACTGTATCTCGTCTGTGATCTTGAGCAAGCCTTTTAGCTCCTGAGCCCTTCTTTATTGGTCAGTATTGGTGGTGCTGTGGAGCATTTATTAAAAGGTGTAAAGTAGGTGTGGATGCAGAGAAACCCTGTTTTCCTCCCTCTTGTCCTGTCACTTCTGACCAGAGAACCCAGGTAGAATGTTGGCGGTGGTAGAGCAGACAGGCTCTTTGAACTGAGATACATGTTATCTACATTAGCCCCTTAGACGAGGGTATATGAGTGTGAACTATCTAAGAAGCTCCGTGGGGAAAACAATTCCATGTGTACTTACGTATAGCAAAAGACTGCTGTTGTTGGAATTTTTCATACACATATGAATTATGCTGCTCTTCAACTTATTTGTAGTCAACATGTACTTAGGTCTTGTTTTTTGATCCACTCTGACAATGTCTTAATTGCTGTCAGCTTTTTATTATTAGCCTGTTTGTTCTGGAAAGTGTCCTCAGTCACCAAAAAGCCTAAATTTCTAAATGTGAAATAATAATAATAAAGAATATTAAAGTCTCCTGGCCAGATTTCTCTTGGCTGTTTATTTACATATGTAATATTGTATGATTTCAGGATAATCCTTACTTAAGAGAAACTGTAGCTTAAAAAATTTGAATACTCTTCCCTCCCTGGCTTGCTTCCTTTGAGGTTTGTCTCGGGTGGTTGTAAGTAGTGGCGATTTGAACCAATACTACATATCTGGTCTAAAAAATGTTGGCAGGATAAGCAGTTTTCTGTGAGGTGAGCATTTGTGAGCCCTTAGTTTGCAGCATGGTAGTTCAAGTCACATTTGACAATTTTGGGGCCTGATGTTTTGTTATTCAGAGGAGCCTAAGTTGAAGAGACATGCACATACATCAGGAAAATCTATTTAAGAAATCAAGGAAGAACTTACTTACTTCTTAGATCAGCGCTTACCTAATCTCTATGAAGTATACATTTTATGTCACAGGACAAAATTTTTTTTAAAGATTTATTTATTTATGCATACAAGCTGGGGTACAGGCCAGAGGCGTGGGGCGGCGAGAGGGCTCACCAGAGACAGAGTGGGGAGCAGAACAGGCAGATCAGAAACACACTGCTGAGGGGAGCAGCGGGGAGGCAGGAGAGGTCTGCCGCACCATGTGGGATTCTCCCCGGCCGGGCGTGGAACTCGCATCGCACTGCCGACAGCTCCACAGCGCAGCGCCTAACCGCTGCTGCGCCGCCAGGGAGGCCCTCACAAGAGAAAATTTTAACCCCAGACCTAATAAGACTTCACAGGCAAGCCTTTCCCCCACTATTCTCCTTAGTGTATTCATGAAGTTTTCTGACATATTGTAACCTTTAACATTTTTCTTTTTCATGTAGGAAACCTATGAGAATATCCCAGGCCAGTCAAAGATCACATTCCTCTTACAAGCCATCAGAAATACGACAGCTGCTGAGGAGGTACGTATCTGAGAATGTCATTCGAATGAAATCAGTTGGGTGTGAGTGGTGGTCAGAGTGGGTGATGAGAAGTGGTGTTCACTGCGTACACATGATCAGAACTTTGAACTTTTTAAAAGGGACTCTGGACCACAATATTTTTTTAAGTACTCTGTATTAAAAATGAGAATTTCTTAGGCCTCCCTGGTGGCCTGGGAGTTAAGTCTCTGCTGTCACCACTACAACCTCAGTTTAATCCCTGGCCAGGGAGCTGACCCACATGGTGCAGCTGACCTCTCTTGTCTGGCCCACTACTCCCCTTAGCAGTGTATTTCAGCAAATCCATCTTCTCTGGTGAATCCTCTCACCCCCTGCACCTCTAGCCTATGCCCTAGTTCTAGCAAAAAAAAAAAAAAAAATTAATTGAAGGGGAAAAAAAATTTCAAATACAAAAAAGATAACTTCCATGATGTATCTAAGGTATTAAAAGTTAATGGCTTTCAAATAATTGCCTAAAAATTCTAAACTTTACGTGATTTCCCTAGCCATAAGAAATTTCCTCCTTAATTCTAAAAGAGGAAGTTTACTTCATTCAGTGTTTTCATTGTTGCTAAATCAATATTTTTTGTCTACTTTTAAATTTTTTATTCTTACAGTGGTTTCTAGGTATTGAAGAATGTGTGCTAAAGGTAATTAGGAACAAAAGACACTGTTCTCATGGTTTTTAGCAAATTACCTAGTTACTGTACCAAATTCAAATTTATAGTTTCTTACTGTTTTTATATACATTTAACAGCTAATTTACTTTTCTTTCCAGAAGTAATATTTGCCTATTTGTTGCATGTGAATTGAATATTCTTTTTTTTTTTAAGTTGTCGATATCCTTAAGTCAAGAAAACTTACCCCATCCAAGAAACATTGTATTTAGAATTTATAAAAGTGAGGCTTTTTTGCTAACAGACACTATATTAACACATGATAGAAATGAAGTGATACTAAACTTCTTTGTAGTATTTTGCCTTACTTATAGTCAGTCATTTTAAGTTGGTAATTTGATGTTCTGTTAAAATTTTAAAAACAGTGCAAAGTGCTCCAGTTTTTTATAGATACTAAAAGGTGCTTTGCCTTTGTAACATACTCATTCTTTAATTCAGAGTGAATGTCAGCTACGAAGCACAAATCTATATAGGGTAACTTAAATCTCTAAAAATAATTGACTTCTAATTCTTGAAGATGTAGGTTATATGTGAAACAAATTTTAAGGCCAAGAATAATGTAAAAATTAAATTTTAGTTTTTGAAACTTGTACTAGACCCTATTTAAATCTAGATTTGATTTAGGAATTAGATGTTTTGTAAAAGAGCCTTAAAAATCTTACACTTCATAGTTATCAGTGTATGAGAATTGCTCAAATTTAACCACTTTTGAGTTTTTCTGGTACATAAACTTTTTAAACTTCACTCTCTACCAGAAATAATTTAGATTTCTCAGTGAAAAGTAGAGGGGAAAAATTGACATTTTATTTGTAGTAGCTTAACTGTTTTTGTTACTCACAGTCTTAGAGTAATTATAGGCACAATGAGTAGCCACAACCAATAAGAAAACGTGAAAATTTATTATTTTAAATGAGTTGATTTAATTTGATAAGATTTTTATAGTGCCATTTGTCTTGACTTCACTCTGGATAATCTGAAGGAATGTACAGACATAGCCTAACTTAAATATATTTTACAAATTTGAAAATGTGATAAGAATATGCACAGGGAGGTTGGTCAGCTCTTTATGGGTATTAGGAACTGGTGGTGTTTGTTTTGCATAAATGAAGCATAAAGGTAAATGGATTTGATAGCATTTTATCTAACATGCCAATGAATTAGCATTTGTTTTCTCTGAAGAATGCAATAAAACCAGTAGTTAAGTACAGCTTTATCATTGCTAAGATATGTGTTCCTGTTTGAGAGTTAATGTGTACATGTCTCTTCTTCAGCTATAAACAAAAATAACTTTTTAGACTAATGTGATTAGAAAGTGTTTTATGTATTTACCTATTTTAAAAAAATTAACTGCTGTTGGAATTAATTGTACAGATAGAGTAGTAAATACTTCAATGAAAGAATGAATCTTGTTTGTTGGAATTTTTTCTCTGGTAAGGCACCAAATTATTAACAATGTTTATTTATAGGCTAGACAAATGGCTGCTGTTCTCCTAAGACGTCTTTTATCCTCTGCATTTGATGAAGTTTATCCAACTCTTCCTTCTGATGTTCAGACTGCCATCAAAAGTGAACTACTAATGATTATCCAAATGGAAACACAGTCTAGCATGAGGAAAAAAATTTGTGATATTGCTGCAGAGCTGGCCAGGAATTTAATAGGTATGTATGTAAATTTATTAGTATTGAAGAAAGAGTATGTTCCTCTTTGAAAATCTTTTTAGAAGAAGATTAATAAATACTTGAGTACCATTATTTCATTCAAAATGAGAGTAATTATGGATTGTGCGGTTAGAGCCAAAAATTGCAGATATTTGTAAAATGTACTCACGTTTACCTATTGGTCTTCAAAACATCCATTTGGAGAAATAGTTTTGTATTTTGCCTGAAAATTGTCAGTTTTATTTCCCCCTTAATCTGTAAAGTTTCCAAAGAAGTCTAAAACATGTCTTTTGTAGACTTGCCAATAGAAGTAGAAATGAGGTGCTTTTGCTGTTAATTAGTATATTTATAAAGTTGTGCACATATGCTGTTATATACATCATGAAATACTGAAAAACAATTATTTAAAGTTTGAACTGAAAGTGCACCTTAACAACCTTTAAACTGTTTTTGGTCACATTAAAATTATTAATAAGGTAATTGACAAGCTTTATATTTGTTTTTTGACATTCTTATTTGTGATTTTAAACTCAGTTAATTTATGGGACATTTTTACTGGTTGAAGAAAATACCTCACCCACTGGAGGGCTGAACAGGAGGACAGTGCCTGTTGTGCTTAATAAATCATGACACTGACATTTTAATCTCAGCTACCAATATGCAGAAGCTCTTTTTAAGTTTTTTAAGTATGAAAAGAGATAATTTTTTAGGTGACATTGTTTCTAATTCAAAATCACTTAGTAATGGAAACATTTCCAAGAGTTTTCAAGGTGTTCCCTCCATAGATTTTTTTGATATCTATGTAAGCACATAGGTGGTCTTTTAGAAAAAGCGAGCAAATATTGGAGAAATTTTTTTAAGTATGGAACTCATCTGTAATTCCTACATCGTTTTCATTCTTTTTAACAGTCTAACCAGTGAGTCTCTCAACTGGTATGATGGATTTTTGTCGTTGCTTTTTCTTACTGCAGTGTATCAAAAAAAATTGTATTTTAAAGCCTTGTTTAAACAAACTAGCACCTTGATAACACCCTGTAGTATTTAAAACTGCATCCACACCGCTCTGGGCCCTGGGTTCCCACTCTTGTATTTTACCAGTTTGAAAGGGATAATTACTTGGGTTTCAAGATCTTGTCACCAAGTACTGGCTTTGCCTACATTTTAAACTCTGTAATAGCAGTTGCACATGTAAAAGATCTGACCCTATCATATTCTAGGGTGCTCCTTTTCTCCAGTTCCCACTTATAAATAAATACAGCTAATATCTGTGCTTGGGTAGCCCAACACACAGGATTGCTTTGTATGAGATGATGCTGATGGCCATTTTTATGGTTAAAGCACTTAATTTTAGGGGAATTTTTTAAATGGGGCAAGTTAACATGTCCTAGTACTGCATATTTTGAATGCAACTTAATGAAATGAAAGGATTCACCCTTGATGTTTTGAAGTCTTGGCTTGGACATTTTCTACCTGGATTTCTTTACTTTTAGATGAGGATGGCAACAACCAGTGGCCTGAAGGTTTGAAGTTTCTTTTTGATTCAGTCAGCTCTCAAAATATGGGGCTTCGGGAAGCTGCCCTTCACATTTTCTGGTATGTCCGTTGATAGTCTTTTTTAATTTAATGTTATGAATGCCAAAAGTTTTAATTCACTGTTTTAGTTTAACTTAAGACGTGACATGGTGCCTTTAGATAAACTTTATATTTGTGTTGAAAGTAAAATCGAAAAAATAACCCACAAAGCTTTATATTTTATATTGTGATCTTTTTTGTATACAAGGATCATTTGCCATTTTATTTCTTTCCTTTGTCCTTTTTGATTCTGGAAAAAATTCTGGGATGACTGCTTCTCCTTTATTTGGAGATTGATACAGTACCAAAATGTAGCTTTCAAAAGCCACTTTAATAATGGCATCTGGAAGAAGCGAAGGAAAATGCTAGTAATCCTCATTGTTTTCTGGGTCTTTGGTGACCAAACTTTAGGAAATATATTAGTAGATGCCTATATATTTGCAAGCAAGGATCCAGGTTTAGAATAGAATGATTATCTTTATTAAGAGTATTTTTGCCCTACTGTGTTACCATACAGTTCTGCACTTAAAATGTAATTGAATTTATAATATTTTTGGGTCCTAAGCATACTTTTAAGTAAGCATCAGAAGAGAGTAAAAATATATCGTATGCCATTTTCTGCTTTATAACTTCAAATGTATCTTGTTTATCAGTAATCCAAAGTAGAGAATTAAGTACAAGAATTTAGTTGAATTGTTCACCAAATTTAGAGTACCGCTTGCAGTGCTTGGATCACCAAAGCTAGGAGCAGATTGTTAGAAATCATGCTTGCTGCGGTGAGGAAACACCATTGTTGCCCTTGTCCTGTGCTGCATTCCAGGCCAGCTTCCTATTGAGGCAGTGATAATGATGCATCACGGGACCTGGGCTGGGTTATGGAGTCGTGTGGACCCAGGTCACCTCTGTTCCCAGCCTAATCCTCTCCACTGTTTCCATTCATTCACTTCCCAGAATGCATTGCTTGGAGGACGGCCGGGTTCAACTGTAAGAATTAGTACACACATTTTAGTCAGACATGTTAGATTAGAATATTAAGTACCGATGTTGGAAAGAAATGTTACCTTAATAGAAAAGAAAGATAGTCATCCTAGCGACACTTAAGTAAGATACAGTGTGGTGATTTTTAAGAGTTCTTTGGATTTTGTTTTTTAGGAACTTCCCTGGAATTTTTGGGAACCAACAGCAGCACTATTTAGATGTCATCAAACGGATGCTAGTTCAGTGTATGCAAGATCAGGAACATCCATCGGTAAATAATTTTAATCCATTAATAATAACACCAAGTGAATGTAGTACCTAACTTGTGAAAGAAACTTATGTGTTTGGAGATTATCTTTCCTTTTACATTTTAAAATTGAAATACTATTTTTACGGATAAAAAAAAATCGTCTTAAGAAAACCTGAACTTGAATCCATCAGAATTTTCTCATGTTTGACATTGTTTACTCTCTTCATTTTAGATCAGAACATTATCTGCTAGAGCTACAGCTGCATTTATTCTTGCAAATGAGCATAATGTTGCTCTGTTCAAACATTTTGCAGACTTATTACCTGGATTCTTACAGGTAAGACAACAGTATAGGTAGGTGATAGTTACGTCGTTACTGGTTTTCCTGTACTTTACGTTACTTAGAGTTGTCTAGTGCACTCATTTAGTCAACAACTGTATTACCTTCTTCTGTGTGCTGAGACTAGGTTTTGGGATATAACAGTAAAGAAGTAAATCTCTACTCCCCGCTATGCTTGTGTTTATTGCCTTTAATAGACTCAGTCACTTAAAACTTTAGAGATGCAATTTTTTTCTATAAGTGGTGTAAGTAATTGATGCTTATCTTTAAATATATAACCTGGGGCCTCCCTGGTGGCGCAGTGGGTTAAGTTGCAGCACTATGAAGCTATCCAGAGCCACTGCAGCACAAGTTCAGTTCCAGCCAGGGAGCTTCCCACATGGCGCAGAAGACCTCTCCTGTCTCCCTGCTGCTTCCCTCAGCAGTGTACTTCAGTCAGTCCGCCTTTTCTGCTCCCCACTGTGTACCCTCTGGTGAATCCTCTCACCACTACCCCCCACACCTATGGCGTACACCCCAGCTTGTATGCATAAATAAATAAATCTTAAAATAAATAAATATATAACCCACATAGGTTAGTTCCATTAATTCAGTCAAATAACCTATGGAATTTTTTAAAAAATTTATTTATTTATGCATATAAGAACTGGGGTGTAGGCAGAGGTGGGGAGTGGTGAGAGGATTCACCAGAGACAGAGTGGGGAGCAGAACAGGCAGATCGACGAAAACACTGCTTTGGGGAGCAGCAGGCGAGGCAGGAGAGGTCTGCCACGCCATGTGGGAATTTCCCTGGCCAGGGATTGAACTTGCACTGCAGCTGCCAACAGCTCCATAGTGCAGTGCTTAACTTGTTGCACCAGCAGAGAGGTCCCATAACCTATGAAATTTAATGTCCATTTTACATAAAGAGAAACTGAGGAGAGGATAAGAAATTTCCCCAAGGTCACAGTGTTGGTGAGCAGTAGAATTGTGTAATTCAAACCCAAACTGAACAGTAATCCTTACTGTTAACCATGGAGCTTTTAACAGTTTATTTTATAAATAGTGTAAGTAACTCCCCTTATACTATCCTAAAACGAAATTCCTGGGTACTGTAACTCAGGTATGTGCACAAGTTTTAAAAATAACAATATGTGGTCCCTAATTAAATACAAAGAAGAAATAAAGAGGAAGTAACGTCTAATAAATAGCATGCTTTTCCAAATGCTAAGACGACACTAGAATGAAAGACAGAGTAGGTAATCTATACAAATGTAATAGCTAAAGCTGTAGAACGATACAGAGGTGTCATTAACAAATCAAATACCATGATTGCTATTACTATTGATCATTTGATTTCCAAAAGTTGTAAAGTTCTGGACAAAACAAAATATGTATTCTTCATTACATAGTATTTACATTTTGGATTGAAACCAACAAAAAATAATTTGTGAATTAGAATCAGATTATTGTGAACGAGTTTTTTAATTTTTATAAGTGACATAATGAACATTTTACATACGCGATAGGTTTCTTTTATAGTTTGCCGTAAGCATTTGTGTCACAGACACGCAGCACATCAGCGCCCCTGCCATCGGTCATTGTGATGAGCAGGAAACACCTGCTGGGAGAAGAAGCACCCTGCTGAGAGCCCCTGGGCCAGAGAGGGTTCCAAGGAGCAGGAAGAGGTTCCCACTGGTAGAGTTGTTAGCAGGATTTAGTAGGAACTTTCTCCCCGTGCCATCAAACAGAAAAGATATGTCAATGGCAAAACATTAACTCCTCCATAATTTTGTTTCAGTAGGTTGTTTATTACCTAGATATCTCGCTTTAGTCAGATCTCAGATTTTTCTTCCTTTGAATTTAGAGTGATTTTAAATGTTTGCCAAAATAGTGAGTTGTCATTCTGAGATAGGCAATGATAGATAGAAAATGCTCAATTAAATACCACGCACAATGACCCACCTTGATGTCAGAGAGAAATAAACTGGGTGATATTAGACACTTCAAATGTATCCTAGATCTAGTAGTTATGTGTAAAGATGACTAGTATATGGAGATTGGAAAGACAGAGGAAAGGGATGCCTTCTTTATAAAGAAGTTCCTTGAGGTTGTGGTGATTGTAGTTTCATTATTTTGCTTTTAACTTGGATATCAATCTTTGTTTTAGATGTTTATAGATAACAATAGACAAAAGGAAGGTATGCTTGTGGCTGTAGGTAGAATATTTGCAAAATGTAGATTGCTAAGTTATTTAGCAAAAAGTACTCTATTTTTCTTGGTGAGACTCTTGAATTCAGACCTTTTTTTTTTTTTTTTTCTGTTTAATCTTCCCTAGGCTGTTAATGACTCTTGCTACCAGAATGATGATTCGGTCCTAAAATCCCTTGTTGAGATTGCAGACACTGTTCCAAAGTATTTGCGTCCTCACTTGGAAGCTACTTTACAGCTAAGTCTAAAGGTAAACTGAATTTTTCAATAAATGTTCTGTTTGTTATTCTCAGTTAATCTAAATTATTAAATGTATGTAAATATGTCCCCTTTGTAGTTGTGTGGAGACACTAGCCTCAATAATATGCAACGCCAGCTTGCCCTTGAAGTAATCGTGACCCTCTCGGAAACAGCAGCCGCTATGTTAAGGAAACATACCAATATTGTTGCACAGACTAGTAAGTCAGAGGTCTTTAAATAGTTTGTGTTAATGTGGAAAATTTGTGGGGTAGGTTCGGTGAGGACTATGTAAATGCACAGATTTGCTCATAATGCTATCTTTTCAAAATCAGATGAATCCATGAGTCTGGGAAACTGCATTTCTATACTTATGTGCATGGCTCCAACGTAGTGGCTTTGCTGCTGAACCCTCTTAATGCCAGTCATGACTTACAATACTTGGAAACAAATCAAAGGACCTTTATGGAGCAAATTGAATAATAGATGGAAAAACTAATGGAAGAACTAAATACTGGCTTTCCTCAATTATGATAGATGGATCCCAAAATTAATGTAGATGAGTATAGGGCTTGGAGTAGCCAAGAGAATTTTGACAAAGTGGAGATCTCACCTATCAGCTGTGAAGGTTTAATTTATTGGTGGACAAAAGGATGTGATGGGACAAAGGGTCAGGAAGTAGATTTACTCCCCTGGAAACAAAGAGGAGTTAGATAATTCTTCAAAGGTTGTTGTAGGAACTGATTAATTCTGTGGTGAAAAGAAACCTCGAGCCTCCTATAAAAATGAATTTTGCCTTGAGTAAGCTCCTAAATAATAGAAATACATTTTACAAGTGAACCTTGATAGTAGAGGATTTTTTTTTAGACTAAATTATAAACTACAGGTGCAAACATTGCAAATACTAAAAAAAACTTTTAATCAACCAATATACTGTTAGTGTCTACACCTTTTAATTAGAAGTTAAAAGATAAGCAGTGGACTGGGAAAGAAAAGTTGTATACATAGTCAACTAAAGTGTCAGATATCTAGGAAATTGACAAAAGGAATTATCAATGACTAATGAACACTGCCCAGTCTTGATAAAAGAAGATGCAGTTCCAGAAATATAAATGGTCAGAAAGTTTGACAACATCACATGTGGGTGAAAGTACAGAGAAGAGAGGGCAGGGCTAGCACCCACAACTCCAGGGCACTTCACAGCTTGTGAAATAAAACGGACCTCCTTTTAAACTTCCCCTTGGAATCCAGGTTCCTACTGCCACTATGGAGAGCCATTTTGTGGCTTTTAGTAATGTTGAAGATAGTGTAACAATTTCATGTCCTTCATTAGTCTAGGAGATAGTAGAAGAATCTCATCAAAGCAAATTTTGTGGTGAGAAAAAATTTAGAAATGACCGAAATGTCTGTCAGCAGGAGAGAGTGGGTGATGTGTTTAGTGGGATATGTGTCAGGACAAAGGGTGTTAAATGATAACATACAATTTGATGCCATCATATAAAAAATGAATTAGTATTATATTTTCTATATAGATATTAAAGATCTATAATTCAAGTGTAAAAATGGCTTGGGGTTGAGAAACACTGGTTATAGTGTTTCTCCCTGGTAAGGAGTAGATTGACTTTTATCCTTAATGTTATTCCTTAGAAAGAACAAGATGTATGCACATGTGGTGAATGGGTTAAAACTGAACAAACTGGATGTTGGTGACCCAGGCAGATAATTTCATGTCTTACTCTCAGTGACAGAGGAAATCCTTTTATGAATTTTAAGTACTTGTTTGTAAATGGTGATGCTGAGAAAATTAAAAGTTAGTCTTTGGGTATGAAATAATTATTTACTTTAGTTCCTCAGATGTTGGCAATGATGGTTGATCTTGAAGAGGATGAGGACTGGGCAAACGCGGATGAACTGGAAGATGATGACTTTGACAGGTAGTGCCACGCACCCGGTTCCCTGCGGGGGCTCCTGGGGGCATAGAGCGAGGCCAGGGGCAGTGAGTACAGGATGACAGACCCCACTCTTCCCTGCTGGATTCTGTAATCAGAATTTAATGTTGAAGTGTGGAATGTGGGACACTTAGGTTTTCTTTTGTAGCGAATTTTGTAAGCATTTTTAATAGCGTAACTATCTTTTGTACTTGTTCTCACTCTAAACTTTCAAGGCTTTTTAGTTTAAAAGTATGTTTTACAATTTGTGTAAAGTTTGATTGTGATTAGTGGCTTTATATGCATAAACCTCACTTATAATAGTTGTTTCTGCACAGTTTCCTATGAAACATCATATTTTCCCAGTATAACGTAATTTAGAGAAATGACAGGTGATAAGATTTTCGCATCCTAGGTTACAGCAGCACTGGACTTAACTATCTTTCTTGTCTCAAGTTAGGAAATTCCCTTGAATTCAGATTCCTGTCACTAAGTCAATCAAAATCCATATTCACTCCATAGCTCTGTTATTTTAATTGGTTACTTCAGTAGTTGCAAAGGTTCATTATCATGTTACAGACACAGATGGGAGAGGGAAAATTGAGTGGCTTGTCCGAGGTTAGATAGTCAGCAGGTAGGCTAGGGTTTAACACCATTAATCTTTTTCTTTCCTGTGCATCATGCTACCATCCTTACTGAAGAACAGGAATTAGTCCCCTGAAAGGCTGCAGTCAGTACCAGCTACTATGACAGATGTTAAATAAAAACTATAGACATTTAACTTACCAGGAAGTAATCCTATTAAAAATGACTGGTTTCTGGCTCAAGTACTGTTTTAAAGTATATGAAAGTGATCCCACACTGGAAATCACCCGTCAGGGCTCAAGAAGTCATACCAGGTTTCCTTTGCCTGGTTCAGTTACTGTAATTGTTACTTCGTTGCCTTCAGTGTGCCCGGTAAAGCCACATAAATTTATGTAGTTTGTGAAACTTCTTTCTGATTGTAGATGAATAAGGTTTTCTTATTATTGATGAGCAATTAACCATAAATATATTTTTAAGATGAGTTTGAGTCTACAAACCTGTTCTAAAGATCATTTCAGTAATCCTCACAGAACAAGTGGGAGATTATACATGACAAATGACGTATCTTGCAGTTCTAAGATAGTACAAAGGTTTTTATGCCCCAATTTCTTCAGTTTACAGTGAAAACTCTTGCCTCTGTATGTTTTTTCTCAGTGTTATTTGCACCTCTTTAAAGGTAAATAAACTGACAGCACGGGAAAACCACCTACTCTATTTATACCGTTAAGGGTCCCATGTTCTGTTCATTGATCAATTTAAAGGTTACATGCCCAGGAAATGAGAAAACACAATGCTCTCCTAGCATCTCTTCTCATGCTTCAGTCTTGAGGGAGGCTGTGGGGACAAGAGAAAGGAAAACATCTTGAAAAATAAGATTCACACATGGGACTTTTTAAACCATGGTAAATCATGATAAAAAAATTTATTTGCGCTCCCCTTTTTTTAACTCTGGGATTGTTAGCCCACAACTTCACTATACACATTTAAAAGATTGCTTAAATTATTCTCTTCAGTGCTATTCTGTAATCGGAATTTAAACATTGTTTAGAATTATGTCTACAATATACTCCTCTTGCATATGTTCAATCCGTAATTTTTTGCTTGCCTGTAGCAATGCAGTTGCTGGTGAGAGTGCTTTAGACCGAATGGCTTGTGGACTTGGTGGAAAGCTGGTTCTACCCATGATAAAGGAACACATTATGCAAATGCTTCAAAACCGTAAGTTGTCCTCCAAATGCTAGAATAATGCAGTGTGACTTTCTAAATCTTGAATACTGACAAACACACACAGAATACATCTGAAAACTAGTCTGCCTATCTGTAGGCTGTTTAACCTAACTTTCACATAATATGATAACGTTCTATTCATCTTTGGCGCCATTCAGTCTAAGTTTGTACAAGTCAACCAGTTGTCAGTGTTTCTCCACTGATGGACGCAAAAGAAAAAATAAATGTTTTGTGTATGTAGTCGTGATTCATAGTGCACTGGGCTTGGCGAAGCTCTTTCTGTATGGCATTGAACTCAGTAAGGACTCGTTGCTGCTAAATGTGACTTTGAGCAAGTCTTTTGCACCTTGGGCTCCCTGTCTGTAGGGAAATGATGCTTGTCTACACCAAAGATTAGGGTTGGATCCAAAGATGTATTTAATATATGAAAAAACTAACTTTATCTTAAAAATTTAGTTTTACTGTTTTTGCCTTAGATAATAAACGAAATTTTTAAACTCTTGCAAGTTAAAGGAGGAAAACTGTTTCCAAATCTCTTTAACATCACATTCTGCTCAACATACTTCAAAGTATTCTGCATGTTTGGAATAAATGAGGCATGTCTTGTTTTAATTTCTCTGAAGACTTTTCTAAGTCTCTTGCAGATTTTCTTTACTATGTCCAGTATGCAAGATTAGTATCTGACAGGAATTTCCTAGGATTAGTATATCCTCCTTTGAGGAACTTTGTGTTAGTGGTGTATTGAATATTTGAAATAACATTTAAAACATATATGTAACAATGTTATAAAATGAAAAGGTTTTAAAATTTAACAGCAACATATGGATTAGAGCAATGTTCCTGTGATTAGATGTTAAAACAGATTCTTAAAATGTGCCTTTAAAAATGATATTACCCCATTATATGTTAATAGAAATAATATTTTTCATAAAGAATTGACTTCCCAAAAAAAACATTGGAAGGATGGCTCTCCTTTTTTTTTTTTTTAATGCATGCAAGCTGGGGTGAAGGCCAGAGGCGTGGGGCAGTGAGAGTGTTCACCAGAGACAGAGTGGGGAGCAGAACAGGCAGATTGATGGAAACACACTGCTGAGGGGAGCAGCGGGTGAGGCAGGAGAGGTCTGCCATGCGATGTGGGAATCGCCCCAGCCAGGCATCAAACTTGCGTCGCTGCTGCCGACAGCTCCACAGTGCAGCACTTTAACCTGCTGTGCCACCCGGGAGGCCCTTTTTTTTTTTTTTTTTTTTGATTTTTGTAATTATTAATAGCTTAACTGTTTTTATTCAAATTCATATTTATTCAAGCTCTTGAAATTTCCTGCATGTTGCAATCCCTGGAATATGCCATTGTACCCTCAAAATGAGAGTGAACAAGTAAAACTATTACAATGGTTTTGACCACATATAGTGTCATCCCCCACCGACCCCCCACCAAAAGAATCTCAGGGAAACCCAGGGTTCTCAGGCCCAAGTTTGATAAGTGTTGCTTACACAGTTCTGTTCCATATTAATGTGTATCTTGTTTTGTTCCACAAGAATTTGAAGCAGCCTAAAGGCAATGACATAGTAAACCTGAATAGTTGGAAATACGAGTCAAGGAAATAATAGAGTAGAATATGAAGTCTAGCACAGTAAACATTGGCTAGCTGTACTCTGTTAGCCAGAAAGTAAGGATAGTCATTATTAATATTAGAAAACAATAAAGATTTTTCATCTTCTTTTATCATATTACTAAATAAAAATATTTAAAAGCATTTTCTTATTTTCCATTAAAAAGTGACTATGGAAATCAGTAAATCTATATTTAATATATCAGTGTATGATCCAAAATCCTATTGTTTGCAGTAAACCTCAGGGGAAATGTTTTATTTTAAGTAATTGATTTAGATACTGATCAGCTCTTTGCTTCCATGTTGCCTTTTAATTTTTGGAGGAGAAATAGTTATGTGAAATAACCTCCCTTATAATGAAATCGTCCAGGCAGACACTTTTCTGTCCATATTCCTGGCAACTGTATTAAAATATTTTCATATTTTCCAAGCAAGGGTTGTACTGCTAACTGTTGGAATGACTTGTTTGTAGTGTCTAATTGCTATTCTTTCATGTGTAAATTCCATAGCTGACTGGAAATACCGGCATGCAGGGTTAATGGCCTTATCTGCCATTGGTGAAGGATGCCACCAGCAAATGGAAGGAATTCTAAATGAAATAGTAAATTTTGTTTTGCTTTTTCTTCAGGATCCTGTAAGTACTCATAGGCATTTGATTCACAATTAGTCTCATAGTTTCCCTTGGGAAGCCATTGCCTTTACTAATACACAGGAACATATTCCAGCACCCACGAGTGAGGTATGCAGCCTGTAATGCTGTGGGGCAGATGGCTACAGATTTTGCACCTGGCTTCCAAAAGAAATTTCATGAGAAGGTAAGTCAGAAGTCCCTCAAATACTCAATCAAACCTGACGAAGGGCGGTGCTGCAGAATGCATGTTTGTGCACTCTCGTTTCACAGGTGATTGCAGCGCTGCTGCAGACCATGGAAGACCAGGGCAATCAGCGAGTGCAGGCCCACGCGGCCGCCGCGCTCATTAACTTCACTGAGGACTGCCCCAAGTCCCTGCTCATCCCCTACCTAGACAATTTGGTGAAGCATTTGCACTCCATTATGGTACTTAAACTTCAGGAGGTAATTTCAATATCTTTAAGCCTCTTCTGTAGAAATTAATTTAGGTTAATTTGATGGGTAAGACCTGGAGAAAGGGGTTTTTCAGCATGACCTTAAAGAACAGGCAGTAGAATGACATTAAGGTATATAGAAGGACATTTTGAGGTTATTCTAAGCAGAATAATTCAACTTGATCAGAGAAAGGGTCAGTGCTGGAATTGGAAAAGATAAGACCTTAAGGTTAGGTAAAATCAACATATGAATTGCCTTGAAAACAAGGCAAAGTTATATTTTTTTTAAGATTTATTTATGCATACAAGAGCTGGGTGCAGGCCAGAGATGTGGGGGGTTGGTGAGAGGATTCACCAGAGACAGTGGGGAGCAGAACAGGCAGATCGACTGAAGTACACTACTCAGGGGAGCAGTGGGCAAGACAGGAGAGGTCTGCTGTGCCATGTGGGAATCTCCCTGGCCGGGGATTGAACTTGTGCTTCAGTGGCTTCGGATAGCTTCATAGGCTGAGACTTAACCCCTTGTGCTACCAGGGAGGCCCAGGGGAAGGTTTTTTTTGTTTGTTTTGTTTTTAAAGATTTATTTATCTATACATACAGCTGGGGTACAAGCCAGAGGTGTGGAGTGGTGAGAGGCTTCACCAGAGACAGAGTGGGGAGCAGAACAGGCAGATCAGAAATACACTGCTGAGGGGAGCAGCGGGCGAGGCAGGAGAGGTCTGCCCCACCATGTGGGACTCTCCCCGGCCGGGCGTCGAACTCGCATCGCTGCTGCCGACAGCTCCACAGCCTAGCGCTTAACCGCTGCGCCACCAGGGAGGCCCCTGGAAGGTTATTTTTGAACTGTAAAATTAGAAGAACTATTTTATGTTCTTAATTGCTGCAAGAAATCATGGTGCTATGTTTGTAGGAAACTCGGATGGTAGGTTTGTGAGGCATAAGCAAAAAAGGGAGAGTTACATAGCAAGACCCATCATACAGTCATTCCGGGACCCTAGGTGGTTGATGGTGGAAATTATGGAAGATGATTGTAGAAGACATTTCTCTAAAGCAATTTCTTTCTGCGAGTTTGAATTTTGGAAGATGAGAAGTAAAAAATGTTGACCACCATTATTCTAACCCTAGTGACAGAATTAGAAAATATGGAAAGAGCATATCGTTTTGCTTTAAATATATTGACTTTTTTAAATAGCGCCTGGCTATTCAAACAGGCTTAAACAATACAACTTAAAAGCAGTGGAATGACGTTAATTTTCTCCACTATATATTACGACAGCCCAAAACACAAGTAGTGGGAACAAATGGGGGAGGCGTAATTGGTGAGAGTACATTAAAGAAAACTTAACAACCATATTCATCCTGGAAAGTTAAATACTTTGAGATAAGGCAAAAAAAAGTAAGGAGCACTATGTTAGCAGAAAAGAGCCCATGTAAATAGTTCAACGGGAATTCTTAAATTTGTCCAAATCCTACAATCTCTAGTCTAACTGTTGGAGGGTGGTCTCAGTTTGCTATTTCAGAGAAGCTTTTGAAGGAATTATTTCTTCCAGTTTCTCATATATGCATCTATTTTGTGTGTCTTCCTTCTAGTTGATTCAGAAAGGCACCAAGTTAGTTTTGGAACAAGTTGTGACATCTATTGCATCAGTTGCAGATACTGCAGAGGAAAAATTTGTCCCATACTATGACTTGTTTATGCCATCACTAAAGCATATTGTTGAGAATGCAGTTCAGAAGGAGCTCAGACTTCTCAGAGGAAAAACTATTGAATGCATCAGCCTCATTGGTCTGGCCGTTGGGAAGGAAAAAGTAAGTGGCTTGTATGTGAATGGATTGTGTGGAATTTGGCTGTGGAGGCATTCCGCGAACTGGAGGGTTTTCCCTGCTGACAGATGCTCCTTTTTTTCATCATCCTGTCCTTTAATATATAAGTTATTGTCTTTGGGGTTTTTTAAATCATTAATAAGAAGTTTTATTCTTAATGCAATTTTGCTTTTGAAACTAATTCCTTTCCCTTCCACATCTGCAATCTACCTCTTGGGAGGCATCTGGGGTTCACGATCCATCCAAAATGATGTACTCATTTCAGCATGTGCTTGGAAACATTCCACTTGCGTTGCTGTTAATTCAGAAAGCACAGCCACCCTAAGAGAAATCATATACATATAGCCCCTTCAGGAAATAATTAGCAGGAACCACTGGTCAGTGTGTTTTTCTTCCGAACCAACATCTCATGGTTGTCAAAACTAATCCAAAACAAGTCCCTATGTTGTCAACCTTTCACATTCTGAATCTTTGAAGTATTAGCATAGACCCGCTCTGCCTGGTCTCCTCTGAAGCCAGCACCAGCATTAACTTAGAAATTGTTTTCTGTGGGACGCTGAGAAACTAACCAGTAAAACATTTCTCTTTCCGTACTCTCTGTCTTTCAAGTTATCTTTGAAATACTGCCTGTTTATGCAGTGGAGATTCCCAAGCTACACAGTTAGGGGAAATTATGTAGTTTTATGAAATCCCAAATTTTCTTACTGGGATTGGATTGTCCTTTTATTGCTAGAAATATATAAGCCGTAAACTGAAATTGATGCCCTTAGAAATATTTAATACTACAATTCAGCTTGACCCTCAGTGCAAATATATTTTTCTAGGAAGAGCACTCAGTTCTTTGCAATGTAGATGAAACATTTTTGAGATATTTGTGTGATTATGACCTATGTGGGAAATGTGAAAATTTTATAAACAAAGTCGCGCCTCTGTGATCTGAAGTCCCTGTTAACTCCCCAATAATCCCCTCAGTTCATGCAGGACGCGTCAGATGTGATGCAGCTGCTTTTGAAGACCCAGACAGACTTCAGCGATATGGAGGACGATGACCCACAGGTAAAGCAGCCTTCACACACTCACCCATGTGGGAGCTTTGGGTAGTGCAGTTAAGTGTGCCCAGAAAAATTTGAGTGATAGGTATGTTGAGAGAATAGCAAGCCCTGTTTCAGAGACTTCTTTGCTGGTTTTCCTTGTATTTTTCATGCCCTTTTTTCTCAGTCCCTTGTAGCTACTCCTCTCCTGACTCACCTCGTAGGTGCTCCTGAGGGTCTATCTTAGGCTCCCTTACCTCCATCCTCCTCTCAGCCGTATTGCTCCCGATCATGGCTTCAGTTCTCTGATGCTTGTGCCCTCCGGATAGTCTCTGGATTCAGAGATCATTTACTTACTAGATAAATCCATTTGGACGCCTCCTGGGTCTTTGAAAGCCACGTGACTTCCTTCCCCTGTCAAAAGAAAAAGAAATGTGGAAACCCAACAATCTTAGTCTCTTTCTCTGCATATGAACAAACATACCTTTAGCTCAGAAGAACCTGCCCCCTCCAAGCTGGCTAATGAGCAGTTCACGTCCTTTACATTTCCAGGGACTACGTACTTAAGACAATATTGTAATAACATCATAAACGTCTGTCATAATCTTTGTGGTGTTCATGATGTCTGACGTATAACGGGCGCTGATTAATTGTTGAATTAAATTTTGACTTTACCCAACCATGTTATAATTGTTTCCCCCATCACTTGAATAGGAAAAGAGAATACGCAGGATGGAGTATATAGAAACAGCATGTAAGGGTTTTTTGCTTTCTTTGCACAATAGTATATAAAGATGCATGTGTTTTATACATACAGAGATGTAAAGGCCAGAAGTATACTTAGCAAACTGCTAGCAGTAAGAGCCTGAGGGGAACGGGTGCTGAAGGACTGTGCCTGCCTCTCCACCTTTGTTTCAGACAGCAGTTGCGCGCTGGCCGAGTAGAACACAACTAGTGCATCATTTGTGGTCCAGATGCGCTTTATTTTTACACTTAAAGTTGTTTGTTTGTTTTTTTAAATTTATTTATTTATACATGCAAGCTGGGGTACAGGCCAGAGGCAGGGGGCGGCGAGAGGGTTCACCAGAGACAGAGTGGGGAGCAGAACAGACAGATCAGAAATACACTGCTGAGGGGAGCAGCGGGCGAGGCAGGAGAGGTCTGCCGTGCCATGTGAGATTCTCCCCGGCCGGGCATCGAACTTGCATCGCGCGCTGCCGACAGCTCCACAGCGCAGTACTCAACCACTGCACCACCAGGGACGCCCCTGTTTTGATTTTTTAAATTAATAAGAATAGGGAGTGTGTGTCTGTAGGTGTGGATGCACGTATGCAGTGAGACAGACAAGATACATAGATAGTCCAGAGTAAAAACCACTTTCTGAGTTACAATCACAATGAACCAGACCCAGATTCTTTGTAGGTGATTTGCAGGTGAGATGTCTTAAAATATACCCCAGCCACTTGCACAGAAAATTAAAACACTTAAGAGAAAGGGATGTTTCGTCTCTTGGGTGTTGATAAAGGTTCATTAAATGGAATGCTAGGGAAACAAAGTCAAGTAGAGTATGTTCTAGAAAATCAGTGTCAAGGTTAGACACTGCAGCTGAAACCTGTGCACTATTGTAAACTAATATTACCTCAATTAAAAAAAAACTAAAGTCATGGCAGTTATTTATTTTAAAAGGCTATGAAAAGAATAAAAAGTAGAAATTGCTTTTAAATTCAATATTATTTCTGAACATTTTATGGCCTTAGAAAATCCACTAAGGCTTAAAGATCCATGAATGCAAACCATTGTTTTCATGACAAAGAGAATGAATATAAGTGTATTTTAATTATTATTATTTTTTTTAATTTCCCCTCAGATCTCTTACATGATCTCGGCTTGGGCCAGAATGTGCAAAATCCTTGGGAAGGAGTTTCAGCAGTACCTCCCAGTGGTCATGGGCCCTCTGATGAAGACAGCTTCCATTAAGCCAGAAGTGGCCCTTTTAGACAGTAGGTGTATTCACGAGGATGTAACAATTATAAATTTCTTCCTGTTAGTATCTTCAACATGAGTTTGTTTTCTTCCCTGTTAATAGCTCAAGACATGGAAAATATGAGTGATGATGATGGCTGGGAATTTGTGAACCTTGGAGATCAGCAAAGTTTTGGTATTAAAACTGCAGGACTGGAAGAAAAGTCAACTGCTTGCCAGATGCTGGTAAATGATTATATTTACTAAACTTTGTTTTAAGACTTGTAATAATACATTTCATAGGAATACTTTGTGTCCATGCTCTGTAATTTTGAATAGCTGGGCGTATGGGGGAGGGTGGGGGTTAAAAGAGTTAGGAATATATTACTTAAAAAGTAAAATGTAGAAACCCTTCCACTTCTCATTTTACATCCTTAAGAAACCATGTGGATGAACTCTTGATTATTAACAGTGCTGTTCTTAATAACAACAAAAAAGACCTCTCTGGTGGTGCAGGGGTTAAAGTCTCAGCACTAATGAGCTATCAACCAATCATGAGTTCCATCCCAGGCCAGGGAGCTAGCCCACATGGTGTAGCAAACCTTTCCTGTCTTCCCCACTGCTCCCCTCAGCAGTGTGTTTAGTCAATCTGCCTGTTCTGCTCTGCACTCTGTCTCTGGTGAACCCTCTCACCCCCTCACCTCTGGCCTGCACCCCAATTCTTATATGCATAAATAAATAAAAATAAATATTAAAATTGAATGAAAAGTAACTTAAATGCCTAATAATGGGAAAATGATCAGTAATTACTATACCCAGAAGTACTCCGCAGTAATCGCAAAGCTACCTGAAGGCAAGGGTTTTTGTCTGTTTTGGGGTTTGTGTATAGTAGATGGCCAAGGAATTTTTTTGAATGAATAGAAATGTGCTCACAATATTAAAAATAAAACTGGCATGATTTCAGTTATGTAAAAAAAGAGTAGGAAAATCAAAATGTTTACAACAATTATCTTAATATGGAATTTGAGGTTTCTCCCCCTTTATTAGTATAGACACTTAGGGATTTTTTTTTTTTTTTTAAGGAAAGGATTGAGATTATGGCATATGTCATAAATTTAGCAATTACGTCTAAAGAAAAGTTAATTGGTTGAATTTTATATTAATAGCATTATCATGTCCTCTCATTTGTTTAAAAATGCTTCTTGAACTTACTCTTCAATACTTGGCTAAAATTTATAAATACTTTGTATTTTTGTGGTATCTTTCTGAGCAAAAATTTCTGGAGAGCAAATATAAATTACCAACTCTTAATGAAGTAGGAGAGAGTAAGTTAAATAGCACTTTTTTTCTATTTCACTGTTGAAATGATTTCTTAAAAGTACAAAACAACTTAAGTATTTGCTATAGATTTACACTTAAGTAATATGCCACAATTCAGTTTTCAGGATTTTTTCAATCACTTATTTTACATTCTTTTTAGATAAAAGAGTAATTTGACAATCCTCTATGCAGCCCTAAATATGTAATTCTAGTCATTATACAGCTTTCCATGGTCTTTATGATTTTATCATTAATAAAGACTGATACCTGCAAACTAACATGGATCTTGACTGATTTCCCATTTCTTTGGTTTCAGGTTTGCTATGCGAAGGAGCTGAAGGAGGGCTTTGTGGAATACACGGAGCAGGTCGTCAAACTGATGGTGCCGTTATTGAAGTTTTACTTCCACGATGATATCCTTCAGCTTTGGCACAGCATTTTAGATTTAATCACATTTGGTGGCTCATTCGAATATGCATTACCATTACTGGTTTTGTTTGCACTAACAACAGTTGGAGGTTGTAAACTTGGTTCTCTGCATGGGCCTTTGTTTCTCTTGTGCCTCAAACAAAGAAAAGAGAATGTATCTTCTGGTTGACAATATTCTGTGGGTCACCAAAGGGTTTTTAACATTGATATTTAATTAGCATGTGTTTACTATTGCATATAATTGCAGCTTTTCCCAAATAGCCTGTAATGTTAAGAAAGTAGGCCATTTCTTAATAGGTCAGAGCCTATTACACTTCTCTGTTAGCACTGAGAATCCTGTATTTCGGGTGTGGAGAGCGAGCACCTTTGGGGAGAAACATCTTTTGGTAGATCTGCATGTTGAATGCTTTTCTCCTTTGTATAATGACAGTAGTAGTGAAATGTGTAGGTAGATTTTTATGCCTTCACACACATGCCTGAGCACACACTTTCATAGGTGGATAGAAAGCCCCGGGGAGTAGCAGAGTCTGGACCCAAACCCAGGTCTGCCAGGAGCCCTTTGTTGTAGTTGTTTATGCAGTTTCCTGTCCTGGAGTCCTCACCACTGATGTCTTTTCCCCCAGCAGACTTCCCAGGATGCCAGAGGGCAAAGCAGAATTGTTTATAAGAGGAAGTCCCAGGATATTTTTACAAATAGTATGTGGTGGGGAGAGGCAACTTGATTTTCATTGGAAACTGAAAAGACTAGTAAAGGAAGAACTGTTTTTCTTCCACAGTTTTCCCAGTGAAGTCCTAATTATAGTTACATTTATTAAAAACTGTGTCACCCCAAGTTTGAGGATAAGTACCTCTTGAGACAGGCTGTTAGGGTCTCAGTTCCTTTTCCAGTTGTTTTCACGTTTTGGGGTTACACTTGAGCTGCAGGAGGCCAGCACCCTGTGCCACTGGCATCATTACTACTGCAGCGCAGGCGACAGAAGACACGAGGCAGGTCTTACAGGCAGAGACTGCTATTTTTAAGCACAGGTCGTATTTAACACAGCTCTTGGATAGCAGTTCTAGATAAACAAGTTGCCTGGCTCGAATTAGCCCAGCAAACTCATGAACATTTACACAAGCAAAACGATAGAACAGTCTTTCGAAGACAGGGTTGCATTCCCTTAACAATGAAACGTGTTCGAGTGGCGGCGGCAGAATCCATGCCTCTCCTCCTGGAATGCGCGCGGGTCCGTGGCCCTGAGTACCTCACGCAGATGTGGCACTTCATGTGCGACGCGCTGATCAAGGCCATCGGCACAGAGCCCGATTCGGACGTCCTCTCGGAAATAATGCACTCTTTCGCCAAGGTGAGTGTCTATAAAGATCCGCAGAGATGGCTGTGCATTCATCTCTTGGTCTTGCTGGATGAATTGGGCAGTTTGTTTCACGGGACATGATGGGGTTTTTTTACTGATTGTTCTTCTTTAGTGTTTTTTCTTAGTTGTAGCTGGCCTTGTATTCTAGTCTTAGTTTCCATTTTACCTAATATTTCAGAGGCTTAGATTGCACCTTCACCTTGTCCAATCTCTAAATCCCTATTTCCCCCCCGTTTTCTTCTCTCTTCATGCTGTTGGAAGAGCCTTGCTTGTTCTACTCTGTAAATTGCTCTCCTCCTTGCAGTCTGCTCTCCTTTTCTCAAGCATTAGCTTGCTGCTCTTTGAGTCATCCCCTCCCCGTATTCTTGGTCACCCCTGTTGCTCACAGCTCCATAGCTTGCTTACCCTTTTGACTTTAAAGTTCTTCAGCATTCTTAATCTCATTTACATTCCTGCAGTTCAGAATTTGCTGTTTCTCTAAAGAATGTCCGTGCCCAAGCCTCTGCTCCTGCAGCGGCCCGCCTCAGTGCCTGCCAGTGCTGTCTTTGTGCAGCATGAACGTGCTGAGCTTGGACATGGCTTGGTCTGTTCCATCTTTGGATCCTCAGCACCTACCCTAATGTCTGATACTTAAGATAAGCCCAGGACCTGTTTACAATAAAAATACTTTTTCAATTTTAAAAATACTGTTGTAACAAATGCAAATAGGTTAATTTTTCTCATTTTTCCATGATTCTTAATCAAGTTTAACTCTTGACTCTAAAAATTTGTTTAAAATCTTCTGTGTTGCTTCTTTGCTTACCTCATTTTAGTGCATTGAAGTAATGGGAGATGGTTGCCTTAATAACGAACACTTTGAAGAATTGGGAGGTATATTGAAAGCTAAACTCGAAGAACATTTTAAAAACCAAGAATTGCGGCAAGGTAAGTTTCTATGCTTTTATTTCTGAATACAACCCTTGACCATTTTGGCGACCATTTAAAAAGACATTTATTTGGGTGTGTTTTAGTTAAAAGACAAGATGAAGACTATGATGAACAGGTGGAAGAGTCACTACAAGATGAGGTAAATTATTCCCTTCAGAATATGACCATTTGCATCTGAAAGATTTTTAAATGCTTGTCTCTATAATTAATCTGACTTATTCTGATATTATCTGTAACCTTTTGCAGAAAAATTGCATGTGTAGTTTTATTAATTTTAAGAATATAAGTGATTTAAAATCATCTGATTTGTGTTTGGGATGCCACATGTGCATTTTATTGCAATAAGCTCACACAACACTTTGAGCTCACCTGGTAATACTCTTTATGTGCTTGTCACAGCGCCAGTTATACTTGATAGTGCTTTCACCATTTTAAAGATGAGTAAACTCAAAACTCAATTCTTAAGCAACTACCAAGAAGCCTCACGCTATTGACAGCCAGGCTTAACCCCAGATCTCCCTATAACATCAGTTGTCTTTCTACTGGAACACAAAATAATGCAGACGGCCTTATAAATTATATCTATACAGTGATTGATAAAATTCTCCACTCTCCACTTGTTACTCATTCTCTCATCAAATCACATGACACCAGACATGACTTCTGTTGTCCTTTTAGGGGCCAGAATGTGTGGCACATGGCCATCCTGGTGGAGCAGTGCTAGCACATGGGTCACCCCAGATCACGGTGGGGTGCTTCTGTGCCAGCATGCATGTTGCTCCCAGGGATGAGATGATACAATTGACCTCCGTCTCCCACCGTCCTACCCCACAATTAAACACTTTCTTACAGAAAACAAAATGCTGAAGTAAAACACTTTTGTTTCAGAACTTTGGAATCAGGCATAATTTTTCAAACAGGCATTTTTAAGTACCTTCTAAAATAGCTTTGCAATAAGTACAGTGCTTGCCACACTTTTTTTTATCTTTACCAGATAAGAGACATGGCACCCAGTTTTTGAGGTGGCCATCTCTGGACTCTTGCTCTGTCTGCTTAAGTGATGAGAAATTTTCTTAGATATTTTAAATAAATGTTACTCTCACATTTTATTATCTATCAATGTATGTGTTCTTTGTTGTTTTTTTTTTTTTAGGATGATAATGATGTTTATATTCTGACCAAAGTGTCAGACATTTTACACTCGATATTCAGTAGCTACAAGGAGAAGGTGTTGCCGTGGTTTGAACAGCTGCTTCCATTAATTGTCAATCTAATTGTAAGTGTTACTTCTCTTTGACAGTTATTGTAGACAGTTGACCTGGAATTCTTTCACTGCAGCATTTGCAAACTTTCAAGTTAAAATGAACCTTAGAAATCATACAAAGTTTCTACTATGCGTCTTTAATTTTATCAAGTTTACTGCACTGCCCTAAATACTTTCTCATTCAACTACACTTGAAGCTTGCTGATTAGGTTTTTCGTAGATAACTTACAGCACATTCTAAAGACAATGAGTGATTTTTTTTATTTTAGATTGTCAGTACCCTATTAAATTATTGGAAAGATCCATTTGTTAACCAAAAATGATCACATTTTTTTCTAGTAGACCCTGGAGAATTCAATTATAATCCTTGTTGTGTGCAGCCAGCAATCGTTCTGGAAATGTATCCAATTTTTTAAATATATATTGTAAATTAAAAGTAATCAGATGTTATTCTTTTCTGGCTTTTAGTTTATGCTTTTTTGTCTTTAAAATAGTACGGTATTTAAGAGAAGGCACACATGAGTGTCACTTAACCTGTTAAATCGGTACTATAAAGTTAAGAGCTTGGCAGATTTTATTACTGTTTTAAAGACAGCAGCACAATCATGCTTTTTATAAAGTAAGGGGAAATGCATTGCTGCTGCTGTTCTGGTGTGTGTTAATGTCTGATTGTGTTATAGAACAAATCATCAAATCTTCTAAAATTTACAAAATCTTTGTGGTAGTTTCAGGATGATTATTCACAAGAAGTGTTGTTTTCAGGCTGTTTTCATTGCCTATATCAGAAATATCCATGTATGCTGATATTCTGTAGTGAGTGTTTGTTTTTTTTTTTTTACATTCTTTGTGTGCTCCAATATTGAAAGCTTAAAAGACTGCCTCTCTTGTAGTGTCCACACAGACCGTGGCCAGACAGACAATGGGGACTCTGCATCTTTGACGATGTCATAGAACACTGTAGTCCAGCCTCATTTAAATACGCAGAATATTTCTTAAGGCCAATGCTCCAGTATGTATGCGACAACAGCCCAGAGGTCAGGCAGGCAGCTGCGTACGGTCTGGGCGTCATGGCACAGTGTGGCGGAGATAACTACCGTCCTTTTTGTACAGGTACTTTCGTGTATTTGGCTTCCCTTTACCCCTACCTTGTTCTTTTTTCCATACCCCCAAGTAGCGTATACCTATTTCTGCTCGATTCTCTTTCCTTTTTCAAACACCTCTTCTGTAGCACAAAGAATTCACCATCGTTGTTCTCAGAGAAATAGAAATGCAGCCTGAGGGGTATCAGAGCCTCCGGCTTCCGTCCTGCAGGGAATTAGGAGGCTAAGGGCCTACCCCAGCCCGAGCGACGACTTGAGAAACATTCTGGGGCGCCTGTATGTTTAGCACAGGACACAGCTAAGCAGCTTCCCGGCCTGAGTGCCCTGAGGTGATGAGGAGTACAGCTGCGGAGGCCGAAACCTCTCGAGAACTGTGACTAGAGCAGACCCGCTGACCATGCCGAGCCGTCTCTGCTTGCCCCTCTGACTCTGTCCCCAGGGAGACAAAACTTTCCTCACACTCTGTCATTTCTTCCGTATCGGTAACTGGACCAAACATGAAAAAATGTGTATGTTTATTTGCATAAAAATAAGATTTTAAACTCATCCTTTTTCAAATGTTTTATTTTAGAAGCACTTCCGCTGCTGGTTAGAGTTATTCAGTCTGCCGATTCCAAGACCAAAGAAAATGTCAACGCTACAGAGAACTGTATCTCAGCAGTGGGGAAGATCATGAAGTTCAAGCCTGACTGTGTGAATGTAGAAGAGGTCCTCCCGCACTGGTTGTCCTGGCTTCCGCTGCACGAGGACAAAGAAGAAGCTGTTCAGACTTTCAGTTATCTGTGCGACCTTATTGAAAGGTGAGGGAACGGACAGGTAGACCTTTTTTACCTCCCCAGTCATAAAACAGCTCTCAGATAATATTGCTATCTGCAAATCTTATGAAAACATGGCTGAGTTGTGACTGCCTAAACATTGGATCTAATTTTGAGTTTTTCTCAACAGATCAGGCATTTAAAAAAAAAAAAAACAACAGTTCCTTCCTCGTGCTCTGGCATTATTAATGCTCTTTTATGCCCACGAGTTTTTCTATAATTGTAGTAAACTGGAGTCTATAGACACTATCAAATCAAAGGCATGTTCTTTGGTGTCTGTTTTTCTAAGTCCAAGTTCCCCTAAGGTTAGTCCAGTTTGAGCGCTGTCATTATTAATTGCCGCTTTCAGTTCTGGAATAAACCCAGCTAGCACCGCTCATCTCCTGGAGTTTGTAAGAGGAAGCCAGCGTGCATATTCCGTCATGCCTGCTTTAAGTTCAGGTATTGTGTTTGAGTCTCCCCATTGAGAACGTCGCTAAGGAATGTCTAGCCTTCCTGGAGACTACACACTTTCTGCCTGCTCCTGCCTCTGAAGTAACCCGTCTTCATCGAGCTGTTTGATCATCTCCCTTGAAAATGACCTCTCTGAATTTCTCTTAGACACTGGAATTCTAGTTCACTGTTAAGTCTCTTTCCGTTAAACTTGCCTAGAATTAATCTCCTGGCACGTATATCTTTCTGAACTTCTTATTTATTTTAGAATCTATTTTGAAGTTTCATGTTTGTGTTAAGAAACTGTTATTAGTAATTGCTTATTTTTTTAATAGGTCACAGATTATTTATACAGCATTTAATTATACTTGGAGCACTCTATTACTTGGCCTTTAAAACAACCCTGAGAGATAAGCCAAGTGTTTTTCCTAGTTTACGTGGGAAAAACAGAAAAGCTCATAAGTGAAATTAACTGCTTTTCCTCCTACTGAATTGGAAAATACAGTTGATCTTAGTGAATGTGTAATGAACTTATGAGGACATTATAAAATTCAGTGTTGGGAAGGGTGTAGGGAAATATGAGTGCTTTAGCGGTATCTCTTTATAATACTCATAATTTTTTTCCCTCTTGTCAGTAATCATCCAATTGTGCTTGGCCCAAACAATACCAATCTGCCCAAAATATTCAGTATAATCGCGGAAGGAGAAATGCACGAGGCCATCAAACATGAAGACCCTTGTGCCAAACGCCTGGCTAATGTTGTTCGCCAAGTACAGGTAAGCCGGTCTGGCCACTGAGAAAGATGAAATGCGTCTTTTGGTCTTGAGTTGTTCCCCCCTTCCTGCCATATTCTATATTACAAGAAGGCAATAAATTCTAATGAGCATGGGAAATTTCATTTTTATAATCTCTTCTCCAAGCCTCAGATGGATTATACTTGTTATCATCTAGCCATATGTCTCACTTATTAAAACTTAAAACCTTCATCTAAAATATGAGACATTTTGAACCTTCCCCTTGGTGCTTAGCATAGACTCATAAGCAAGTTTTTCTGCATAACTGAAGGGGGAAAAAATATTTCAATATTGTATAAGATGTCAGCTAGCAGAGTTCTTGAAGTGATTTTTACTTCTGGAATTCATGTGTGTTGGTAACTTGTCAGTGTCATCTTCCTAATGTGACCTTATCCGTACAAATGAAGAAAACTTACCAGCCACTGAAGTGAACTTTAAAGACGGAAACAGATTCCTTGCTTTTATAATGATACTCATCAAACCAGTCTGCCTGGAAAGAAAGTGTTTATGATTACTCTAGCCTCCTATAACAACAGTGATTCTGAAAGTGCTGCCGCCTGGCCGCTCACCCAGCCTAAACCTGTGCACTCTTTCTCCCTAGACTTCTGGAGGATTGTGGGCTGAATGCATAGCACAGCTCAGTCCCGAGCAGCAGGCCGCCATACAGGAGCTCCTGAACTCTGCTTGAAGGGCCTTACTAGCACCACCAGAAGACTAACTCCAAATAAACGTTTACCCTTTTGTTTAGGTTTCTTTGTTTTGTTTTTAAGCAAAAGAGAACGTTAGAATTGTGTGTCGGCTGCTCTTCTGCACAGCCGCAGCAGGAGAAGCTGCTCTGGGTCTCAGAGTGGCATTTAAAGGAATTTCTATCAACCACTGAAGAAGCTCCCGTAAGTCCTACAGTAGCACTGCAGAGTATTTTTCTATTGTTACAACCCACCCACGTGAAGGTGAAAGGGAAATAAAATTAATTTTTCTCATTAGACATAAGGAAATTCGACACGAGCTGTAGCTCCAGTCACTTCCTCATACATGTTTGTTAAGTTGTTACACAGCTGTCGTGTTCATTCTGTTAATTGGAGTGTGAGTCTTCTGTAGGGTAGAAAGAAGCCTCTACCCAGCAAACTGGTAGATCCAAATTCGGGGGGAAAGCTGAAGACACAAACAAGCAGCATGAAGATGTCAGATTTGGTGGCACTTAAGTTCTTTTCTCCAAAAGATTACGCAGTGACTCCACTTGGAAGGCTTGTCGGCTTCCAGCCCTTGAATGTGAAGTGTTGTTGGCATGTCTGGCAGTAGTATCTCATTCACTCCTCAATAAACAGCATTGAAATACAAAAGAAGCTTGTGTAAAAAGTTGGTACTGTCTGGCTTTGATTCATTTACTGTTTTTAATATAAGAATATAATATTTTTTTAAAGTATTAACTATGGCTCTGAATTCCCCAACCCCCGTTGTTTTCCTGTGCAATGCAAACTGAAAAGCACCTGGTTTTGACTGTCTTCTGCTGTAACTTAAACTGTCGTGATACACCTTCTCCTTCACGGTTGGTGATCTTTTGACGTTTGCAAATTTCAATCAGTTTTTTTAAACTAGAATTGTTCTGGTTAGATCAGAAAGATTCGGCCTAGTGTTTTCATTGCAAATTGTAGTTGCTATAGAGCCACACACAACTTTTAAACTTTTAATTTTATAAGTATTATGGTTGAGATGATTTACTGATGAATTCAGTAAGATGTGTGAATGTTTTTTTTTTCCTTTATGTATTAACCTCATAGCAGTAAATGACTTGCTATTGTTTCTCTTAAGTGATTTTTCTAAGGGATCTTACTAGATTTCTGTTGAAACTTCAGTGTTAACATTTTTATAGTTTGTACTAAATTTACCCGTGATATAAAAATGAATTTTATGCCTAGATCAGAATTTAAAATTAAAGATTTTTTCTTTAAATGATTTGCATTACTTTATTAAAAACTAAATCTGAAATGAAAGAGAAAGGAACATGGACTTTACCAAGATGGTTCACTTGGTAGAAAACCCCTTCAGCTGAGTCATGCCCTCGCACACTGCGCTGGAGCCGCAGAGCAGCCCCCTGGACGACCTCCCCGTTGGCCGTCGTCTTCCGCGGGCACCTGGCTGACTCCTGGGATTGTGGGGGGCAGAGTTAGGGCTACTTTGTGCCCTGCTTCCTGTTGGAGTCAAAAGTGGAAGCATAGACAAGGGTTTGCCAGTGCAGTTCATGGGCTGGTGCCCGCCACCTTGGCGGAGCAGGTCGTGTTTTTTTAAGTTACTACTGCACTTAAAACACGTGGACGATGTGTGGGGGCCTAAGTTCAGATGACGTGCTCCATGGATGACTCGCGCCTTGGAGCATCTGGCATTTGGAAGCGCTGGACTCATCTGAGAGGCCTGAGGGCCTCCTGCATTCTGGTTTAACCCTGTGGGAAAGGGCGGAAGCTGGCTTAGCCTGTGGGGGCTCCCGTTTTAAGATCTCTGACAGGACCTGCTTCCGAATCCAGTGCAGACTTGACAAATGAAAAATGAGTATTGGCTGTTGAATGAAATTAATCAGGAAAGGCTGGTAATGAAACTTGATGTGACTTCATGTGATCCCAAAACTCACGACTATTTGTAATGTTCTTCCCCAATGAACAAGTCTTTGATGAGCTTATCTAGAGAAATGCTTCGTTTTGTCTATGAAAGATGAACACTCATGTTTTTGTACCAAATTTAGTCGTGTTGCATGTCAGCCAGTAATGATAGAATGTACTCCAAACTTTCTGAAGGGGAAAAATGTGTGGCTCTAATATTTTCTGGGCATTTTGAAACATACATAAAGGATTAAGAAACTTTTAGCATGACTCATTTGCAGTATTTTTCTGATGCTATAAATTTCTAAAAAGTAAAATTATCTCAAAGTTAATTGACAGTGGAATTAGACAGTGGAAGGTGACTTAATCATCCTGGAGTTGTAGTTTGACTAACAACCATCAGTGACTACCTAAGCAGGTAATTGTTCTCGATGCACCGGTTCCCATAATGCAGGGGGGTGGGGCGCACATTTGTGATGCTCTGAGCATTAAAAGTTATTATCTGCCCTTGAGTGGTCACCTATTTGGAATTACAAGCAATTTGAAAGGTTGACTAAGGGAGCTGGATGTTCGACTTCGTCAGCACTAGTTCATTCTGCCTGTGAGTATGTCCATTTCCTAACCTCTTTCGTAGAAATCACTTTACGGCTCATCCCTCTTCGTCTCAGAGTCCTAAAAGCCAAAGTTGCATCTCATTCTCTCGGCATAAAAGAATTAGCGCCACTCTTCTAGAAGACAGTGAATTGCCTACAAGAGTAGGCCTAGGTTTTTGCTTTCAGTGCAAGCTTCTGAGTGGTGGGGGTGGTTAAGTCTCACACCATCCTGGGCTAGGCTGACTCTTGTACACACAACTGTGGTTTCTACAGTCATTTGCTACACAGGATTTGGGTTTCCTGTTTCTACATATTTATACTGTTAATATTTGAGTGGACAAATGTCTTTTGATGATAAATCATAGCTCAATTATTAAAAACCCAAAAACAGTGCACTATAAACTTTATGTAAAACTTTTTTTATTACAGTTTTTTTTAAAAAGGGGTATAGGAACTCTGGTCATTTTTTTCCTATGAACCTGTAACTGTTCTCAATAATACAAATTTTTAAAAATGAAAGTGAAGTACTTTTTCAGACAAACTCCCAGGTGAGGAATAGTTTTATACAGTGTCTTGAAATGTTCCCTTTGATTGTGGTTCTTTGTGTGTTCCCTCTTGCTCTAGGTATTTCCTGACTAGCATTTGGATAGTGGAACTGGAGACATGCGTTTGCTATGGCTTAGAAGTTAGCGCCCTGCTTCTGGAAGTTTTGTCACAGATGAGTAGAACAGGCCCAAGTTTTGAGTTGCAGCCTTGGCAACATCCTGTGGTACCTGAGGTAGACCCTGGGGGGTGGCCATTGTGTGGAAGGTGAAGACCAGGGTCAGCAAACGTCCCATAAAGGACAAGACTATTTCAGACTTTGCAAATCCTGCATGGAGTCTCCATCGAAGCTTCTCAGCTGCCATTAGCACAAAAGTCAACACCCCCTCCCCAAAGTGGGTGTGGCTGTGTCCCACTGAACTTCAGAAACACTGACCAGGGTTGGCTGATGCCTGATTAAAACCATTGTCGGCTTGGGTTCAAAAATCTCTGCTCACACTTAGACTTCGTGCAAATTAACTTCTGTCTCTTAGTTGCTATCTCTGTAAAATGGGGATAATAGCACATACGTTGTAAAACACTGAGCTGAATTTAAAAGTCAGGGACAGTGGTAGCTATCCTAAGTTCCACTGGTTTTGTTTTTTGGTTTGTGGGGATGGTTGGTTGGTTGGTTTTGGCAAGTTCTCCAAAAAGTCTCAGTGTTGAAAGGCAGCCTAGAAGGTTGTGAAGAATACTGGAAGCTTTGAACGAGAGGAGATGGGGAGAGAAGGCACCAGAAAAACAAAGTTTAACTGATGGAACCTGATGGAGACTAATGTCCAGTGTTTGAACATACACGGTCCCCAAATGAAGTTTGTCCCTTACAAGAGGTTGGCTTGGCCTTCCTCCAAGCACTGCATCGGGCACCCCACTCTGAGTCACCGGGGACTTTCACCCTCTGGCCAGTGCAGGGTGAGGCCAGCTCCTCAGCCTCCAGGCCTCGGTACTCATTTGTAAAACAGTCAAAGGTACCTGCGTGTATAGAGCTGTGAACAGCCATGCACAGAAGCACCTGAAACGGAGCCCGGCAGTGCAGATTTGCTATTACACCAGTTTTATGTGGAAAGCATCTGTTTATAACGGACTCACAATGTCATAAAAAGTCTGCTCCGTGGAAAACGGAAGCAGTGCTAATCAGACGCCATGAAGAATTTTACTGAACTCGATTAAGCTACGGAACAAAAACGGGGGGCTCCAGCGAGTGCCAGTGAAACACCTGGTCTGCCCCCGGGTGGGGCACCAGAGAGGGGCAGCAGAGGGCACAGAGTGCGGAGTCGGAAGGGGTAGGAAAGAGTGTTCATGAAGCTGTGCGGGAAGGACTTGCCTCCGGGGGCCTCGATTTAGGCTCGGTTCTAGCACCGTCCGCGCCAGACATGAGAGCACCCACTACTGCTCGTTGGAAAACCGCAGGCGCTGACCCTGCGCGTCGCACCCGCAGTCGGGACGGCCGCGGCTGTCGCAGAGGTGGCCCAGAGTGGCCTGTGGGGGTGAAGGTGCCAGTCGGGCAAAGTCAGGAAGCTGGGGTGTCCACCCCCCACCTGCAGGCCCCTGCTCAGAGCAGGGTTCCTTATGACATGGTTTGGTTCATGATGAAAAGCAAGGAGGCAAAATGATCTGTGGCCCCAACCCCCAGAGGCAGTGACCCCCCTCGTTCCACCCTGTCTAGTGACCTAGGCGGGGAGGGGATGAAGGGAGGGAACAGGCGGCGCTTTTGGTTTCCATCTGTCCGGTTGCGCGCAGCTGCCGCTCTAATTCCCCGCTCCTGGGTTTTCTCAAGCCCCTCAGCAGCAGCCGACATGCCCCCCACCCCCGGCCTAGGAAACAAAGAATACAGGGTATGCCCTTAACGCATTTTCAGATTGAAAAAAAAAGCAAATAGTTTACTATTAAAGAGTCAGAAAGGCTCCCTCTTTTTAGGAAAACAGGCATCGATGCTCTCAGCTTGACTTGGGTCTCAAGAGAGGAGGCTCCCCGAGAAACATCGCTCAGTCGTGGGCCGGGGCTCACGCTGTAGCTGGTGCTCCAAGGAACGAAAGTATAAGCCAGCAGCTGGGATGTGGACGCATAGCAATCATTGTATCATTTTTTACTGGTGAAAATTTGGTTTATAACTTGTTATTTAGCGCATAACTCATTTTTCAAGAATAATGAGCGTCCCAAGTAGCAACAGCAGAGGACCCTGAGACTGATTTGCAAAAGGGTCGCCCCCTCTGCACCCCGGTGATGGACACCTCCAGACCGAGGTGGTGAGTGAGGGGCCCGCAGGGTCTTGGGCGGTCCAGCTCACCAGGAGCTGCTCACTCCCGGGACACCTGCCACCTCCACACGCTTCTAGAAATCCCCCCGGGCTGCAAAGCGGAGGGGCAGGCAGCCTGCATCCAGCCCAGCGGTCGCCGCCAGCCCTGTAGCTCCTGCCGGGCGCACAGCAGGTCTCCTATGACGGGCGGACGCCCCGAGCCCTCGGTGGCTTTTTCAGGCTTTTAATCATCTTCCTGCACCATTTGGGGCGAGGCAACCAGGTGCAGGGCAGGGGGGGGGGCTGGCGGGCCTCGTCCCAGCCCCGAGAATCTTCTCTGGGCGTCCCGTGTGGTCTGCGGGCCTCTGCTGCGCTGTGCCTCAGACCCCGCACCGCCCGGCCCCTCTGCGCTCTGCGCGCTCTGCAGCTCCCGCCCCGGGCCCAGGCGCGCCTGCGCAGCACACCCCCGCCGGCTGCAGGTGCAGCCCTGGCCGTCGGGGCGGACCACAGGTGCCCATCCCTGATGCTAATGGCGGGGGCGGGGAAAGCCTGGTCGCTTCCCGCGGCCCTGCGAGCCCCAAGCCCCTTCCCGCCTGATGCGGAACTGGACACCCCCAGCCCCAGCTTTCTGCTGTTTTGAAGGCCACCCCCCCCCCAGCATGCAGGGACTGTCTCCTTTTGCCCCGCTTCTTAACTGGCGGCGGGGCGCGCTTGTGCCTCGCGTGGCTCCGGAAAACCTCCCATCTTGGCCTTTGAGCCATCTGGGATGATTATTTCTAAATAGTTTATCTTCGATGCTCCCGAGGCGTCCTTCTAAGGGCTCGGCGCCTCGCTGGGCCCCCAAGGGGGGCGGGTCTGACACTGTGACTTCAGCCCCCAGCGCTGCACCAGCTCCCATCACCCAGCACAAGCCGGCCTGTGGAGCACCTGTCGGCCCCGGCTTCTGGCCTCGTCTGAGCGCGCCGCCGGGATGATTTTCATTCCTTCTGAAAGCCTTTTGCTCAGCGCGGTAGCAGGGTAAGTGGCTAAGGCACGCGCTCCTCTTGTCCTCACGCATTGTAAAATACCTGGGTATTTTGAGACAAAAGTCCAAAGAATTTGTTTAAAAATCAACTTTTTTTTCTTACACAAAAGACCACCTGTACCTGGTTCAAAAGTCAAGATTTCTAAAATGTTATAAAAAAAGCCTCTTCCCACTTGGGTCTCAGACATTCCCACCCTCCCCTTGTAAAAGGAAGATTCACAGACTTGTGAATTTTTTTTTCCTTGATGTAATTCATATCCTCCTCATGGAAGGAAATTAGCATTCTCAGGGAAACGCACACACTTCTCTTTGATGGCTATGATTCTGGTTAAGAACTATTCTGAGAAGTTACCCACCCACCTAGTTAGCACAGCCTAAATTTTTTAGCCAGATGTTTGGCGGGTTTTTTTTTTTTTTTAGCCAACAATGATTAACCTTTGTTTTTTTGTCTCTAAATGCCTCATCTATGAAATAAATCTTTTAAAGTGTCCTGCTTGAGGTCCATGCCCTCACAGTGAGTTTATAATACACTTCAAACATAATGGAATTGTCCAAAAAGGCTTTTCTAGAACATCTTCCCTGGAAGGAAAAATTATTCGTATGTATCCTCCCAGGGTCATAAATATGCAAATGACTTCTGAAATAAAGGCTTCATCATTTTTACCAAGAATTACTTCTTAATAACCAGCTCTGTTAAAGATGGAGATTAAATATGGTTTGCCCTTTCCAACAAATGATAATCTATGAATGATAAGCAATGCACTGGTTGTCATCAAAGGGTCAAAAGTCATTGTCATATTGATGTCATAGCTCATTTCTGCTTCAACTTAGCAGCATCTGACCACCATCCTTCCATTACTAAGCAGGGATAAAACACACCACCCTTATTAGGGAGCATATTTCCAAGAATGCTGTTTTCGTAATTTAATCATCTTTACGATCACATTTCATTTTTTAAAATGTAATGACATTGTTCTGCTTTAAATCTGTTTTCATGGTTGCCTGCTATTTGTAGCAAATGACTCGTTTTTCATTAGTGCCCATCATCTAAAATTTTAAAATACTTAAGGTAACTCTTACAAAGTCTTCACCGCAAGAAAAAAGTTGCTTTGTAACTGTGTGGTGATGGGGGTTAACCAGCCGATCGTGGTGACCTTCTCACAAAATCTGTGAAGACCGGTCATTATATTGAACACCTGAGATGAATGTGAAAAGGGACATCACTAAAGCCGTATTGAAAGGGGGGCCAGAGGACCCCCCTAATGGCTCAAGAGGTTAAAGGCAGCGCTGTGGAGCTGTGGCCGCTGCAGGGAGAGTTCCATGCCTGGCCAGGGAGAGTCCCACATGGCGCGGCAGACCTCTCCTGCCTCTCCCGCTGCTCCCCTCAGCAGTGTGTTTCCCTCGATCTGCCTGTTCTGCTCCCCACTCTGTCTCTGGTGAACCCTCTCACCACCCCATGCCTCAGGCCTGCACCCCAGCTTGTATGCAAAAACAAATAAATCTAAAAAAAAAAAAAAAATAGAAAGGGGCCAGAGAGAGCTGCCTCCGAAAAGCTGTCGTCCTTGATAAAACGGATCTGAAACCTGGACTGGGCCAAACCACCACCATCCCAGGAAGCCATGGAGAACGAGAGCATCCTCTTGAAAGGACTGATAAAGAGGACCTTTACCTGCTTTTACTCTGTGACCCCCTCGACTTCACCGTCTTAACCTGTGCCCCCTTCATCCGACCATGACCTCACCCCTTTTCCCTCTATGAGAACCACCCCAGCCTAACATTTAAAGATTTATTTATTTTTGCATACAAGCTGGGGTACAGGCCAGAGGAGTAGGGTGGTGACAGGGTTCACCAGAGACAGAGCGGGGAGCAGCACAGGCAGTCGAGGGAAATACACTGCTGAGGGGAGCAGCAGGCGAGGCAGGAGAGGTCTGCCGGGTCATGTGGGAATCTCCCCGGCCAGGGCAGGGTGTCGAACTCTCCGTGCCACTGCCGACACTCCACAGCGCTGCCCTTAACCTGTTGCGCCACCAGGGAGGCCCCCAACCTGACTTTCTAACCTGTGAACCCCAAATTGCAGTACAGCTGTTCCCCGATAAGCGCTTTTCGGCATCCTGCTAATCTTGCTGTTCTCTAGTTAAAGGGGAGCTCTCTCTGTTCCCGTCATGCTGTTTGTCAGTTACACCTCAATTAAAAATGAATAAAACTCTGAGAGTCAGGGTGTTGGTTTTTAAATTGAGATGTAAACAGAGGCACAATTGCTTTGCGGGTGTGGCAAGAACCAGAGCAGATGTTCCTCGAGATTGAGGTTCAGGAAATCTTCTTGGCCGGGGTTTGCGATGTGGCCATCCATCACGAAGTGTCCTTCGCCAGCATGCGGGAGACAACGCAGCGCGACGGTCAGGTCGGACAGACAAGGCTCAGCAAGAACACGGCCCCCCAGGCGGAGGCCGCACAGCCCCAGCGGCACCAGAGCTGGTCAGGTTCGTGCGGTTTTTATTCACAAGTCACTTCCCACTTACAAGGAAAGGAGAAAGAGGAAGGAGCTCCGTGGGGTCCTGGAACCGCGTCACTTATTCTCTCCTGAGCCGCCTGCAGTCACGACACCCGGTTCGATCAGAATGCGTCTCCCCTTTGCCCTTTCTCACCTGAGCCTTGACATCCTCAGAGCCCATGTTCATCTCCGCGCTGATGGTTACAGGAATCCTGCCAACTCAGTGCAGCCACTGCCCTGTCTGGGCAGCTTTTCACGCCACCCCCACCAGGAAACGTCTGGGCTCTGGCCTGCGGGCAACAGAGCCCTGTTAGGCCAGCGCAGCCAGAATCCTCACCCCTGGGGCTTCCTCTCCATCATTTTCTGACCCCCGACCCCCACCCCACTCTGTCCTTGTACTGGAAGTTGAGCCAGCCCCTGCAAAGCGCCCCCCACGCCCCTGTACCCACCCCACCCGCATCCTGGAATACAGTCTGCCTTCCCGTAGCAAATGTCACCAGTACTTGTTTTTTACAAGAGCAAGTTGGAGAATCATAACCCTTCATCCCTCAATATTTCTGCCGATGTTTCCTAAGATGAAGACTTTCCAGATCGGCATACACCACCATCATCGCTCTTGGGGTCTGTAGAGACCCCCCACCTACTGTGAGGTCCATCAGCAGCCTCTCCAGTTGTGCTGGCTCTTTACCTCCCGTCTGTCTGCTCCAGCCTGACCGGCTCTGGGGGTGACACCGGGCTGAGTGCCGTTCCAGACTCCCCGTCACCTGGCTTCTGTTTGGACCCTACCTGTGGAGGCGATGGTGTGAAGGGCTCTTTCCACAGCTCCGGGGAGCTCTCTAGGTAGCGGAAGAAAGAACTTCAAACTCCAGCTTCTTGAGTTCTTCCCAACGGTAGCCACACTGTGTGCCTCCCACCCGCCCCAGGAACCAAAAACCAAACCAGGGGGACCATTTAAGATGTGTGAGCACCAGCCACATGGGGTCCCTTTTGGGGAGGTCCCAGCTCATCTGTTGTGTGCCCCAACCCTGGGGGTGGTAGCTATTCCCTAGAACTTTAATATCTCAGCTCTTCAGCCCTCAGATGGATTTGGCAATATTTAATTCCCCCATTTTTGCTTCGTTAAGCCTTCTGGCATCAACACATCCTTTTTTTTTTTGCTCCGTGTCCCTTTTATTTTTTTTTAAGATTTATTTATTTATGCATACAAGAGCTGGGGCACAGGCCAGAGGTGTGGGGGGTGAGAGGATTCCCCAGAGACAGAGTGGGGAGCAGAATAGGCAGATCGACTGATGTACCCTGCTAAGGGGAGCAGCGGGGAGACAGGAGAGGTCTGCTGCGCCATGTGGGAAGCTCCCTGGCCGGGGATCAAACTCAGGCCGCAGTGGCTGGCAACAGCTTCATAGTGCTGAGACTTAACCCCTTGCGCTACCGGTGAGGCCCTGTGTTCTGTTTTTAATTGAATTTTTAAAACTGTGGTAAAATACACATCACGTGAGAGTCGCCATCTTAACCATTTCCAGGTGCACAGCTCAGTAGTGTTAGGTGTATTTTCACTGAGTACACATCCATGCCTTGGGTGTTCCTGGGCTAGATCTGCCTTCCACACTGGAACATACAGCTTTCCACGCTGCCTTCAGGGCCTGCTAGGGCAGGCGCTCAGTGAGTCACCTGAAGGCAGATAAAGGCTGAGGAATGAATGAACGCATGTTATTTCATATGAAGAGTGCCATGCAGTATTGGAAAAAGCATGCACTTCAGTTGCTAAGAAGTTTGTAGTGCATGTGTTTTAGACAAAATAAGTGTTTCACTGGGGGTGTGTCTATCCCTAGAAGCAGAAGGCCAGGTCACAGGGTAGGCCTGTGTCCCGTTGTCGTAAACATAGCCGAAATTCTGCAAAAGTGGGTGCACCGGGTCTTATCCCCAGGACCTCTTTAAGAGTTCTGACTGTACCATACTCACTGGAACTTGCTGTCTCTGATATTTTTTAATCCATTATTGGTGTGTGCCGATAAGCTGACTTTCACCCGCATGTGGATAATGGCAAATGGTCATCCAAGTTTTCCATGCATATTGATTGTTGACATACCCGCATTTGGGAAGCATTTGCTCATGTGTTCGTGTCCATTTTCTTTTGTTTTTCAGCCTCTAACAAGGGTTTGAAAATAGGTGATACTAAGAACTGCAGAACAATTTCGATTACACCAAAGTAGAAATTATCTATGGAATTTTTGAGAAACCCCATATTGCAAAGTGACGTCTGATGTTTGAAAAAATATGTCATAAACTGCTAATGAATGTGACTTATCCTTTTTAGGAATAAATTTGTGTTAAAAATATGATGAGAACTAAAAAGAAAGATTTGGCAACATGTTCTGTATCACCAGGGCCCTCGGGCTGTGTGAGATCACCAGGTCTGCCGGAATTACACAGAAGTCCACTAGTACTGATTTAAAAAACATATATGCTGCTGGATTCAAAAAAACAGAACACCCAGCATGGACTTTGAAGTCAGGTGTGCCTGAATCGCACACACACTCTTCAGTAGCGGTGTGGATCCAGGAAATGCCCTTGGCCTAAAGGTCGGATTACTGCCTCACTTGGCTCACTGGGAAATAAGAAATACCTACTTTGCAGAGAGACTTGCAGTGAGACAGGGTGAGGTCGGGAAATCTGAAGGCCCCCACATGATAGGAAAGCAAAGTTCATGCTCTCCCCACCCTCCCACATGTGCTGAGACAGGGCAGCAAGGGGCACTACAGCAGGCCAAGCACACTGTCCGACACTTCACCAGTCACTGTTCTTCATCCGCACACACAATTGCAAGATACTCAGGCTCAGAACAACAACAATGGGAATTATTTAGCAAGGCAGGGAGAAACAAAGAGTCGCTGAGGCCAAAAATGTCTCTTTACCTCACCCAAAGCAGTGACCAGTGTTTCTCAAGTCCTGCAAAAGTCCTTATTTTAAAATTGCAGTGTTCTTTATTTTTTTTTCATTCCATTCTATCCCGGGGGTCCTCCAGAATTAGCCAGGGCAGTTTTGCTCTTTTACTCACTTGCTTCTAGCTGAGTTGGGGGTCTCATAACTGCTGGTCCCCTCCAGGCTGAGCGTGGGTCCGGGTCCCTTTCCGGCATGGGTTGGGTGGGGCTTTCGTCCCAAGTGCCTCCAGCCTGAGCACAGTTTTGACCAGCTGCTGTTCTTGGGAGCATCCAACCGAGGTCTGGAACTGGGAAACATTCTTGGTAATGGCTGCGTTCTGATATCTGAGCCCTCTAGGCTGAGCTCTGGCTAGGCAGGCATTTTGACCTGGGAGACTCCAGGCGGAAGCCAGGTGCAGGACATTATCAGACTGGCAGTTAATTTGGGGAGACTTCAAGCACAGCCTGTACCAGACTGCAGGTCGACCTAGGGATTCTGCAGGCTGAGCAAGGGCAGGCCTCCTGGTCGACCTTTCCAGCCTCAAAGCTTAGCCCAGGTCCTGGGCTACCTAGTCCACCTCTTCAGCCTCCGGGCTCTGCCGGGGGCCGGCCTGATGGTCGACCTCGGCACTCTGCAGGCTGAGCCTGGGTAGCCTGCTGGTCGACCATGGCAGCCTATAGCCTGGGATCAGGTAGGCCTCCTGGTCGACCTCACCAGCCTCCAAGTTGAGCCTGTGTGGCATCCTGGTGGATCTCACCAACCTCCAGGCTGAGCCAGGGACCGGCCTGCTAGTGGACCTCGCCAGTGTCCTGTAACATTTGGCTTCAGCCACTGGTTACAACACGTCATGCCTGTTTACACTACCTTTTACAAATAGTTTGCAATCAATACCTGAAAATACATTTGAAAATGTGTGGTAATTTCTTTTTCTCAGAATGAAAATATAGTTGCTACATTGATGGACACAGTTCATTTGACTGTGTAGATACAATAATCAACAAAATAGAATTTCCCCGGACTAATTTATATACCGTGGTTTTCTTGAAAACTAATAGCATTCAGTACCTGAAAAAAAAAGGTTTTCTCTTTCACCTTAAAATGTATACAAAATCAGTTTATAATGGGGCATTTTAAAGATACATCATCCATGAACTGTACTGCTAAGTAGATGGAAAATAACATTTCTGTCTCCTAATAATTGAAACTATCAAAAATTTGCATGATGACTAGCTTGTGTAGGGCTTTTGTATTCTACTCGAGATGGTCTTTTTGACTATTTAAAAATTGGTGCCCCCCCAATATTACCTTAAAAATAAAACAAAAAATTTTTGTCTCTGAAGGAAACTTTGAGTACCTTGAGGGGGCAGCAAAGGAGCGTCACAGCCTTCAAAGCTGGAGAACAGGGCCTCCCTGGTGGCGCAGCTGTTAAGCACTGCACTGTGGAGCTGTCCGCAGCGTGAAGGCGAAGCGAGTTTGACGCCTGGCTGGGGAGATTCCCACATGGCGCAGCAGACCTCTCCTGCCTCACCCGCTGCTCCCCTCAGCAGTGTATTTCCGTCGCTCTGCCTATTCTGCTCCCCACTCTGTCTCTGGTGAGTCCTTTCGCCACACCACACCTCTGGCCTGTACCCCAGCTTGTATTCATAAATAAATAAATCTTTAAAAAAAAAGAGAGAACAATAACTGAATTTCATCATTTTGGGGAAAAATAGCTATAAAAACTCTTTCTAAGGAACACATTTTCTGTTGCTGGTGTTGGGGCCCCAACAGGCTGCCCTAGGATGTGCTCAGTGGCCTGCTGAGGAAACACAGAAGGTCCAAGAATGATGGGTTTTGCCTAAATATCTACCTGCTAAAAACAGGAGAGAAAGCTTTGCTGTGGTGGTATGGGAAGAGACAGCCTTGCAGCCTGGTCAGCCCCAGACCAAGCGTGGAAGTACTGTCTCCCATGCAGATGGAGATAAACCCTGCAAACGTCCTTTTTTTAAAATTGCAATGTTCTTTATTTTGTTTTCTCTCCTAAATTTCTTGCCCCTTTCTAGAAACGAGACAGCCTCACTGGAATGAACAGATGAGAGGTTTCTTTATTTCATGTATGGCTTTGTGTGCACGTATTTAAAATTTGTCTTTTTTTCCTGCTAATACCTCTCATGTGGATCTAATTATTTTCCAACCATAAGGATCTAGAAGGGTAGAGGAAGATTAGCTTCCTCCACTACATGAGTCAGAATTATATTTCATCCTTCCGTGGTCAACTTTTAGAGCATAAATAAGCAAGAAATACAAGCACTGGTGGATAATTAGAACCCTTGGGGCAAAATACATAGCAAATGATTCTCAAGTGGGGTTCTCCTGGGTTAATTATTAGGGTGTTTGTATTATATTTTTCAGATCCTCCTCCATTGTTGAGACAAGTAATCTAATTAAAAACAGAAATTTAATGACATTTGATGTCTGAACTGTTATTCATATAACATTATTTAAAATTTATTTTAACTGAAAGATTTTTTTAACAACCCTTTCTATATACTCAGTGCCTAATAAAAGCCAACTATATTCCTGGTGACGGATGAACTGCTGTTTGATAGCTAGTATTTTTTTTAAAGCAGTGATTAGATCCCAGGATCTGTGTATTCCCACCAGAATTATCACCTGGAACGTGGTTAAGCAAATAATTAAAAAGAATTTGGAAAGTTTTTTGATCAAGATGATAGCATAGTAGGAATAAGGAGTCATTGCGGGTAAATACCAAAATATATGAAAAATAATATCTGGTACCCTAAAATAAATACCGGGTAAGCTAACTTCATATACTTAAGACATTTCTGAAAAGGATTATGTACACAATGAGGTGAAAGACATTCACCTCATTGTCATTTGGGCCTATGCTTCTGGAGAAAATGACAGCCTTTCTATGTGATGCATATATTTTTGATATAACACTGAATGTGTTAAATTATATATTTTGTCACTAGTGGCCAATATGAAGACATTTAATTCTCCCACTCTCAGAAGACAGCATGAACACTCAATTTGCTTCTCAGCTTGTTTGTTCTAAAATGTGACATGGCCAATGACACTGAATGTCTTTTCATATGAGTATTTACGATCCATGTCGCCTCTTTGGTAAAGCAGCTGATTCTATCTCTTGCACATTTTACTAGTTTGTTTGGGCTTTTACACTGTCAATTTTTAGAAGTACTTTATATATTATAGATACAAGGTTTTTGTTAGATATGTGAGTTGCTGATACTTTGCCACAGTGGGTAACTTATCTTTCCATCCTCTTAATTAATAGTGTGTTTTGCAGCACAAAACAGGACAAGATCTGGATGCTGAAAATCATAACATGTTGATGAAAGAAATCAAAGAAGATTTAAAATAAGTTAAATGAATTGCAAGATTCAATAAAGCCAAGATGTCAATTTTCCCCACATTGATTGATAGATTCAACAGTTTCTATCAAAATTCCAATAAGATTTTTTAATGAAAATAGAAATATGATTCTAAACATGATTTGGAATGGCAGAGGAACTAAAATAGCTAAAACAATTTTGGTAAAGAAAAATTAAGCGGGAGGAAATACCTGCTGTAAAGACTTACTCTATAGTTATGGTAACCAACACAGCGTGGAACAGGAAGAAAAGACACATAGATCAATGGAACCAAAAAGAGGCAGAAACAGATTGATGCAATATGGCCAATTAATTTTGGGGGGAGGTGCAAATCAATTAATGTAGGAAGGATAGTCTTTTCAATAGTTGATGCTGGACAATCAGACATCCACAGGCAAAGATGAAATTTGACCTGAACCTCATACCAGATACAGGAATTAAGTTTAAAAAAATGGATCATGAATTAAAATGCAAATGTAGTTATAAAAGTTTTAGAAGAAAACACAGGAAAAAGCATTTAGGACCTAGGACTAGACAATGTGACACCAAAAGCATAAGCCATACAAGAAAAATATGCTCAAGCAGATAGTTTTTCTCAACTCCGTTATTGTCACAGTTTTTTAAAAGTCTGTTTTCCTTTTTTTAAAAAAAATATTTATTTATGCATACAAGAGCTGGGATGCAGCCCAGAGGTGTGTGTGGGGGTGGGGGAGGTGGTTGGGATGGTGAGAGGATTCACCAGAGACAGAGCGGGGAGCAGGACAGGCGGATCTACTGAAATATACTGCTGAGGGGAGCAGTGGGGAGACAGGAGAGGTCTGCTGCGCCATATGTGGGTCAGCCTCCTGGCTGGAGATCGAACTCAAGCTACAGTGGCTGTCGTTAGCTTCATAGTGCTGAGACTTAACCACACTAAGTGCACCCCTTCTCATGATCAGGTCTGGTTCGGGAGTCTTGGTTGCTGTGTGTTTGCCAGCTCGTGGGCACAGAAATCATTCATTGTTCTGTGTTCCCAGATTGGGGTCACAGACTGGAAGCCTAGAGCTACATCCACCCTGCAAATATGCTTTTGTTCTTTGATTGGTTGGTTGGTTTTAACCAAGTAATTTGTATTTGTTGCCTAAGTTTAAATAGATAGCTCTCCTGCTGCATCTGTGCATGTCTAAGTCTGCTGAAGCTGTTTCTCTGGAGAACCCTGACTAATATATGCCCAGAGTCTCTCCTCCCTTCCTCTTCTGTCACTCTCCCTCCTTCATCTCCCTCCCTCCTTTCCTTGTATACAGTCTTCTTTCCCTTTTTGACATTCTTTCCTTTCTCCTCCTCCCTGTATCCTTGCATCAGTTTTCCTCCCAAATCCCTGAAGTAACTCATGTTAGCACTGTGTTTATCAATGTAAGAAACACTTGGACACAGAGGCATGTACCAGGGTTCTAAATTGTTTTATAAAAAGTGGATACTATATGTGTCTTTCACATCTTGATTTTTTTCTCTCCCTTGAAAATTCCTTTTGATACCAACTCAAGAATAGGTATACCTGATTATTATTCTTGGCCAGACCACCCACCTAACAAGAACTGAAAGAAGACCCTCATTCCATCTACAATGTTTGTTTAGTGTCCTTTTATTCTCTCCTCTCAGTTCCTAAAATCTCCTATAAGTCTGTCCTCCCTCTGCAGAGAAGGTGCTGGAACCACGTGATCAATGAGTCGGGCACTTTCAGCCGGTTTTCCCATGGTGCTGATGGACATTGCCACAGGTCTCACCCAGGTCCTCTTGGGGCCGGTGGGTGACATGCACTTTCAAGAGGGCCGAAGTCGAGGGGCAGCTTTTGACTGTGTTAGGAGCAAAGTTAGCTTGTCCATGGGGCCTGACCAGGCCCACACCTCATTACGATAGCGCCTGAGGCAGGGAGACTGGTGCTGGCAGAAGATAATTAGCTGCGCAGATAAACTCTTCCCCAGCGTCCTTGATAACCAAAACAATCCTTTGAAGCACTTAAGCAAACTCATTGTTTTTCTGCATTGAAACAGAATCATTTCCTTCAAAATAAGGTTTAATAATGAGCTGTTCGTTTGAGAGGTTATTCACACGGAGCAAAAGGGGCAGAAATCACTCCTGATTTTGCCTAAGCTGCTCACCCACAGCTGAAGACCCTTCCAGCCTGTCTGCCGGGGATGGAGAGGCGGAACACGTTCTCCTCGCGTTTCTAAGGCACCCAGCGTGGCCCATGCAGCCTTCTTCCTCGCAGTTCCAGAGGCAGTGATGGAAGAAGGCAAACGAGAGGAGGGGGTCTTCGCTTAGAAGAAGACAGAGCCTTTGCATGGGTGAGTCCGCCATCCAGAGAGTAAGGAGAATTAGGCCTGAGCTGCCTCAAGCTGTGCAAAGGCACTGTGGCCTCTGGTGTTTTTCCGGCCTCTCCTCAGGCACTGTGGCCTCCTGTGTCTTCAGGGGCCCCTTCTTGTAGATAGAAAACATGATTTCTTCATTTATGAAAGAAAGAAAAGTAACGAAAACTGTGCAAGGCATCTTTCAGACTCTGTGGAGCTTGAAAATCCTACAACTCTGGGGCTACTTAAAAACACTAACGTATATAACTTCCACAGATTTTTGTTTCTTTTAAAGATTTATTTATGCATACAAGAGCTGGGGTGCAGGCCAGAGGTGTGTGGGAAGGGGGAATGAGAGGATTCACCAGAGACAGAGTGGGGAGCAGAACAGGCAGATCTACTGAAATACACTGCTGAGGAGAGCAGCGGGGAAACAGGAGAGGTCTGCTGTGCCCAGTGGGTCAGCTCCCTGGCTGGTTATTGAACTCTTGTGCTTCAGTGGCTGTTGTTAGCTTCGTAGTGCTGAGCTCTAACCCCTTGCACCACCAGAGAGGCCCTACTTTCATAAAATTTTACAGAAATTGGTGGTCACGTCACTGGGAACCTTGGAAAGAGCTCGTGCCCATTAGGGAAGCAAAGCTTAAGCTCCATTTGCTTTACTAAATCCACCCGCTTTTGACAGCTTACTGTGTGCTGGAAATTTCACGTGTCGGCTCATCTAACAGCCTTAATAATCTTGTGAGTTTTATGTTCTTAGTTTCATGACTTCAGGACACTGAGAAAAGTAGCTACTTTTTTTTCTTCTTTGTGCTTTTTTCAGTTCAGGATAGAGAGAATACAAAATATACTTAGTGGTGATGTACATCTAAGGAGGTCCCTGAATCATGTGCAGTGCTGTCAACCAGTGTTACTGCAATATTAAAACATAATTAAAATCAACGTTGAAATATAAATAAAATTACAATTATAATTAAAAAGGTATAACAGACAATAAGCACCCTCAAGTTGAAAGATACTGATCTATCTACATAGATCCTAATAATTTTAGAGCTTTTTTTATTTTTTAAAAACCTTATTGAGTTAGCGTTGCATTATAACATTATATGTTATATATGTATAATGCATTCATCATTATAGTTTTTAATTTTGAGCTGATTTTAGATTTATGGAAAAGTAGCTCAGACACCCTGTGGGCCCCTCACCCAGCTTCCCCTAACGTCAGCCTCCTACCCCTGGCACAACGTTCAAAACCAGAACACTCACGTCGGAACAATAACACTAACTAAAACGGTAGTCCTGGTTCAATGTCACCAGTTTTCCACTATGTTCTTTTCCAGCTTCCCTCCAGGACCCCACAGTGTATTGAGCTGTTGTGTTTTCTTAGCCCCCTTTGCTCTGTGACAGCTCCTTAGACTTTCCTTGTCTTCTTTGACACATTGGAAGAGTACTGGCCAAATTTTTGTTGAATTAATCTCAGTTTGGGTCCATTGAATGTTTTCTTATGATTAGTATGATGCGATGGATTTGGGGCAAGAATCATCATTGTGTTCTCTGGGTGGCAGATGTGAAGGTGTGTGACATGAAAGCACCTTATTATAGGTGAGGTTAGCCTTGATTGCTTGGATCTGGTGGTGTCTGTTGGCTTTTTCACTGTACAGTTAGTCTTTCTCCCAGGGAGGCACTTTCAGACTGCACCAAACTCTCACTCACCAATTCTAACATAATTAGAAAGGATTTCCCTATACCAAGTTTAAAGAGGAATTCACTCTTTTTTTTTTTTTTTTTTTTAGTACTTGTGTGGTTTCTTTTTTACACTCGGAGTCCTATCCAATTGGTGTTTGCTTTGTGTGTGAAGTATAAATCTAATTTTATCTATTCTCAAATGGCTAGGCAGTAGTCCCAGCTCCATTTATTAAAAGTCAGTTTTTTTAAAACTCCATTATTAAAAATTCCATTTTTACCCTAGTGATTCAAGATATCCCCTTCATCATATACTAAATTTCCCTGTGCATCTGGGTCTAATTCTGAACCTTCCATCCTGTTCCCATGGTCTGTTGTCTCCTTGTGTGCTAGCACCCCGTTCTTTTAATAACAGGCTTCATCATACATTGTAACGTCTGGTAGGGCTAATCCACCCTCCTAGGTTTTGTTTTCATTATTTTTCTGGTTATTCTTGTAGGTTTGTTTTCCATAAAGACTCTAGAATCACATTGTCTAACCCTTTAAAATTGCTTGTCAGTATTCTTATTGGGTTGCTTGGTGTTTGTACATTAACTCAGAAGAACTGACATCTTTAAAATGGTGGGTAAGCCTACCCAACGACAGGGGACATCTATTTTCGTGTCTTTCGGGCATATTGCAAAGCTATCTTCATAGAGTCTTTGCACATCTCTCTCCTGATGACCTCCTTGTCACACCGCTGGTGAAGGAGTATGTGAAATAACTGAACTCAAAGCTCCAAGCTGGACAGATGAGATGGACCGCCTCTGGCCATATGCCCCCAGCCTGGGGTGGGGGGTGGGAAGGACAGAGTCACATGCCAGGCAGGCCATGTGGGGGCTGCACCAGGGATCAGGGTCAACCAGCAGGGCGAGGGAGACAGATTTTGTAGTCACAAGAGGGTGAGATGGTCCTGTATCCCACAGGGTGTGATTGGCTCCTCTGAGTAAGATTGGGGAGGCTTTCCCACTGGGTGAGGGGCACATCGGGCAAGAGCTGGAAACTTACAAATAAGACTTTGAGGCTCTATGAGGTCAAAGATATCACAGCAGGTATGGAATTATAATTCACTATCTGGTACATTTATTCCTTTATTCCAGTGGGATTAAGAAGAATAAATTCACAGGATTACTTTTGCAAAAATGCTACAACAAGCACTTAGGGTAGATGGAGAGACCAGGCCCATTTCTCTTATTAGTTACTATTATAAATGGGGTTTTCTCTACCATTATGTTCTGTGAGTAGTATTTTTTAAAAGTTAATGCAGGCAGTAGAGTGAGCCAGCCGCCATTCAGTGATGTGAACACAAGAAAGCCTCGATTTTACAACTGAAAAAATCAGGGAAGACGTTTACAGAGCATTCAGTGTCAGTAACCCTATTCAGCTGTTCTGCTTCGAAGTAGAAGAGCAACCTTCGTAAATCCCCAAGAACAGAAAGTACTACCATTAAAAGTCGATCATTTCAAGGATCATTAAAAATGGACAATTTAATTTGCATTTCAAAGGTAGACTCAGAGAAAAGATAAATTTGTCTGTATGGCTAATGGGGGAAACTCTTCTATCACAGTCTTTTTTGGGTGGTGGGGGGGACTAATGTTGGTTTATGACATCATATAGGTTTCAGGTGTATCTTTTAAATGATGCTACCTTGTGTTCAAGATTCTAGTTTCTACCCATCACCTTATCGTTGACCCCTTTTACCCAATTAAGCCACCATAATGGGGAAGGTTTTATGGTGCAAATTATAACTTTTTTGTCTTAATGGAAAATGCAATATATAGCAATAAGCTATAAAAAGATTTAAATGACCAATTTAACAAGGGGAAGAGACAATGAAACCAATCATCCCTCCAAAGGAACTACAAACCATTTTTAAAGTCCATAAAGAACAAGGTTAATGTCCCATTTATTTATTAATCCAATAACCATTTGCTGTGTGCCCACTATGATCCATTCCAGGAGCTGGCATTCAGCTTACAAACCTGGCCCTGGAGTTGCTCACAGGGAAGACAGACAAGTAAGCAGGGTCCTGTCAGATGCCACAGGACTCGACTCAAGCTAAGGAGGTGGCAGGGAAGGGACACCTACCCCAGACTATAAAGAGAAGGATTCTCAGGGAGAGGGCCATCATAAGGAACACGGGCTATTCAGGCTCTTTTTCACACCCCACCACCAGCCTCTACAGCTGCTACCTGTGGCTTTGCTTTCCTCCCAATTTCATTGCCCACACGTGATAAGATGTTGTTGCAAAGGGTGCTGGGACCATGAGCACAGGGCATGTGTACCTGTAATTGCAGATACCTGGGCAAAGAAGCCAGTGGGCATGGGGGTGTGTAATAGTAAATACAGACACCTGGGCCTAGAAGGGGGGCCCCATGAAAGAGGAGACTCATGGGGGCTAGGGCCTCAGTTGCTGTCTCCTTGTCTGCTGGTCTGCTTGCGAGTCTGATGCCCTGATTTAGCATTAAAGGCATGTTAGAGATACCGAAAGCTCCAAAATCCTCTTTTTATCTGCCTGAATCAAAAGTGAACCTGTCTGGTCTGGGATGATTGCACAACAGCCATCAATCCTAAATGTTAATGGTAGAGAGGAGTTTCCAGGCAAAGAAAGAAGAAGGGAATTCCAAGAAGAGTGGAGAGACTCCACTCAAGGACATGGGAAGTGAGGCGTGGGTGGGGAGGTTATGGAGCTCAGGGCAGTGTTACTGGTCCTATTGGCAGGATTTGAATGAGGCTCTTGTACCTGCGTGAGAGTTTGGATCTGAAGCCAATGAGGAGTGTCCAAATGGATTATGGAGAGTGCTAGAATGAGATGATGCAGTTTTGAAATGTACTCTAGTTTCATTGAGAGGGACAGACTTTAGGCTGGTAGAGCAAGAAGAAAGATTACAGCAATCCAGAAAGAAAAATAGGAGGGCCTGGGGGCAGTGGGATCGGAGGAGAGAAAATGGGGCAGATAAGAGTCCTGTTAAGGAAAGAGAATCAACGGGATATGGTCATTGACATCTTGAAAGGTGGGACAGAGACTAGGTTGTCCTCAGAGCTTTTGACTTGGATGACTGCGGTTTTAAGGAGCAAAGAAGACAACATCTTCTGTTTGTCCTGTGATGAACTTATTAAAAATTCAAAAGGCTGCAAACTCCATTAGACCAGCAGTTCTCAAGCTGTTAATGTGCATGAGAATCACTGGGCCATCTTCAGCTGCAGTGGATTTCTGTAAGTCTGGGCTGAGGCCGGGGCTGCTGGCTGATGCCGATGCTGCTGGACCAGGAAACACACTTCCAGGGCAAGGCTTTACTAGGAGGTCAATTGCTTAAATAATTCCTACCTATCTTATAATATCTGAAATTTAATAAGACAACTCCAGTGGGATGAAAAAGAATAAATTCTAAGAAATGCTTTGATAAGTGCTTAGGGCAGGTGGAGGGACCAGAGGCACCCAGGTGAGGGACAGAGGGGCAAGCTTCAAAGGGGATGGAGCAGCCCTGACTGAGGCAGGAAGCAAGATGGCAGCGCAGAGCGGGCAGGACCTTGAGATGCAACCTGGTGTCCTTCCCAGTCCTCGTGAGAACTCACATGATTCTGTCGGTCTGCGCAGGAACATGAGGCACCTGTGTGTGCCTGGGTGCATGGGTGTGAATGGGTGAGTGGGTGTGCAAGCACCTCGTAGAGGGAGCCTGGTTCTGTGTCTAGGCCACCAGGCCAAATGCAGGGACCGGAGGAAGGTGACAAAGGGGCAGCTGATAACTGAGGTGCGCAAAGAACATCTCCACAATGTAAAATACACACGCACACACACACACACACACACACACACACACGCGAAATACAGTGCCCTGTGACAGGTACACCTGGGAACAAATTCTCTAAATAGAGTCACTGAGTGAATTTAAAAACCAAATCCAAGGATATGATGGATTTTGGATTATGTCCAAAGACACGTTTAAAGAAAAGAGAAGGGAAACCAGTGAATGCCTATGCAAATGTAAAAAGGTAGGCGTTTTAATCATGCTCTCTGGCAAGACAGAATTTAAACAAAAGCCCGAGGAAATATCAGCGTTGGCATATTAAAATCAAAGGCACAGCAAATAATTAAAACAAAGTAATATTCATTAGGTGCCACACATTTTTTTCTTAACAACAAAATACATAAATGAAAAGGTGACAGTTATTCCAGAAGAAATCAATCAAACTATTAGGATTCCTGAGTACCCTGCGTTCAGAACGTGGTAGATCCAATAAACAAAAGAACCATAAAAAACTCAATATTGCTCAACAGCACCACTAAGAATTCATGAAGGTTTTCAGAGACTGGGATGAACATTAGAGAATTCTATTTTTTTTTAAGCATGGGTATCTCAATATAATTTCCGGAAGAAGTTTGACAGGCCCTATGTTGATAAAATTAGAAATATAATAGCAAATATTTTAATGATAGTTTGACAGGCCCTATGTTGATAAAATTAGAAGTATAATAGCAAATATTTTAATGATAGTTTGAACAGGCCCTATGTTGATAAAATTAGAAATACAATAGCAAATATTTTAATGATAGTTTGACAGGCCCTATGTTGATAGAATTAGAAATATAATAGCAAATTAAAAAAAAAATTTTCCCCCACATTTATTTTATTTATTTATTTATTTTAAAGATTATACATACAAGCTGGGGCACAGGCCAGAGGCGTGGGGTGGCGAGAGGGTTCACCAGAGACAGAGTGGGGAGCAGAACAGGCAGATCAGTAACACACTGCTGAGGGGAGCAGCGGGCGAGGCAGGAGAGGTCTGCTGCGCCATGTGGGATTCTCCCTGGCCGGGCATCGAACTCACATCGCGAGCTGCCAACAGCTCCAGAGGGCAGCGCTCAACCACTGTGCCACCAGGGAGGCCCTATAATAGCAAATATTTTAATGATACTTTGCGACAGCAGAGAGTGAGAGAGAGAGAGAGTGTGTGTGTGTTACAATGGGAATATTCGTGTGTGTGTGTGTGTGTGTGTGTGTGTGTGTGTGACAATGGGAATATTCATAAATATGTCCATGGGGTTGGGAGGCGAGAAGAGCTCCAGGCATGCCCACTCAGCACCCCAGAGCCCAACAGGAAGCGCCTGACCGAGATCTCCAACAGAAAGTCAGGCTCTGGCTGCCCAGTGGGAGGTAGGAGGAAGCTGCCCAGCAACAGCTCAGCCAATGAGAGCTGCCATAACTCAGCCAATGACAAGGCACTACACATCCAACTCCTGCTTTCCTCCAATGGACTTTTCCTTTATAATTCTCCCCCCCACTTCCCCCACCGTTAGAAAGTGAAGTTTTTGTCTTTTCTAGTGTGTGATTTGTTATGAAATGTCTTCATCAGTTGTTGTTTATGGATAAATCCATTGGCTGTTTGAGGTCAACAGCAAAGATTAACTCATTTTATTTTCATCAAAACTTTATGAAGTAGGTACCAGTGTTGTCATTTTACAGATGAGGAAACTGAAGTAGAAACAAGTAATTAGCCAAACACCTCAATGGAAGTAATAGTCATTACACTTAATACGCGGTAGCTGCCCAGTTCACAGTTCCCTAATTTTTAAATTTTTATTTTTAACTTTTTTCTCTTTAAACATTGATTTTAATCATATTTTTATTGCGGTGATGTTGGTTTGCAGCACTTTCGATGATTTAGGGATATGGGTTCACACCTCTCCAGATGTATTTTACACACCACAGTCCATTCCCCCCACCCCACCCCAGCAACCCCTTTACTCCTCACCCCTGCCCTCCCGTTCTCGTAGCCTTAGTTCTGCGGTCAGATTTAGAGAATGACAAATACTGGTTGCTTTTAGTCAAGTGTGAAATATAAAGAAACAAAAGAAAGGAACATACAAAATCAAAAACACAGCTCGCTCTTCTGTGGTAACCCCACCCCACCCGCAGCGACTTGCAGAGTTTCTGTGCTGTGTGTTCCCATGGGGTCTGGAAGTAAATACCTGACCCAAGCTGGATCAATCAGATTTTTTCTCACAATAACTTAAACCTGACAGACTCAGACCTTGGACTTGATTTCTCTGGCCGAATCCCATGAAAGCAGGTGGACCTTAGAAGGTGTCGGGCCGGATGAGGCTGGACTTTGGAGCGCCTGGTTGACTGTTCAGCTCTTATTATTAAGCATTGTCTCAGGACCTTGTGGACACTTTATGCTTTTGCATAAGTCACCCAATAACCAAATACCCCTACTGAATTTCAGAACATTCTCCACAGTAACAATCGAGTCATAGAGAAACAAAAATTAGTAATTATTCTATTTTTAAAACACAAATTCCACCCCTTACAAATTCATGAGTGCAAAGTGTGATTTAGGAAAAATACTTCGTAAATATTTTAATAAATAAAAAATTAATGTTTCATAAATATTTTAAATAAAAGATATTTTAGCGAAGAGGCAAAAGGGTGATATAAAGTGAATCTCATCTAAAGGACGTAGGAGAGGGACAGTCATTTAGCATTGTTCAATGTAATAGCAGTGAATAGACGACAAACCAAAATAGAAAAAGCCATTTAAACCAATCATTAGTCCTTAAAAAAAAAAAAAAACAAACCTCAGAATAATAAACCATTGAATCAACTTACAAAAGAAAATTAAGCACATTTGATAACTATTAATTCCAGAAGGGGAGGGAATTGCAGTAAAAATCAGACCACATCTGTATGATAAAAATTCATGGGCTTAGTTGTGCTTATAAATCTAAATTGCACATTTACTTCATCTGTGTATGATTAAGCCACACTATGTCTTTGCTTCTTACCAGCTAATTCCTTTGTTTTTGTTGTTGTTCTTTTTCCCTAAGTGCCAGGTTAAAGAAATATGCCCAGACTCAAATCAGCATCTCCCCTCGAAGGATGGAAACAGATCTACAAGCATCAGATCTGGTGCCTGGGCCACCGCAGGACACAGGCTGCTGCGCTTAGGTTGGTGGTCTTTGTCACTGCCCAAGTCACTGTCCACAGCACTGTCTCCAGGGACCCTCACTGCTGCTGGGGAGTGGGGTGCAGTCTGCAGGTCTGCACCCATTCTCCATATTCTCACTCCACTATCCCCTAGTGCGAACTACCAAATGCAGAAGTGGCCAAACCACCCCCAGGTCTTTTCCAGGGGAAGCTCAAAGCACTTATTGCTCCCTTCTGCTTCTCCCAAACCTTTCTCCACCCCTCTCCTGCCCTCTTAAGACCCAGGACTTTCACAGCCAGAAATGGGGGTGAGATTTCTTTGCTGGATCCTGGAGTTTCTGCTCTGACTCAGCATCCCCCAAACCATTAATGAAACCAGAGCAAAGAAAGTCAAACTCTTCCTTCTTTGGCACGGAGAGGAGAAAAATTGCAGCCCCCAGAGGCAGACACAGACTAAATCTGTGCTGACACTGTCCCTGTGGGTTGCGAGGATTCCTCAGCTCTGTGAGTGAGAACTGCCAGTGGTTTGAGCCTGTGAGGGAAGTCTTTGGGGTATGTCGACAGAAGGGAAAAGAACATGCAAGAGAGACGGGGCATTGGAATCCTAGACTCCCATTCTTACATGTTTTCAGTAAGAAGGAGGACACCATTTTGAAGAGGCTAGTGAAAATCATATGAGGAAAAAAGATCATCTTTTTTCTACTTTCTAAAGTAAGTGAGTATATTCTACAGAATAAGTCAACATGTCCTCTAACTGCAACAATACCTACAGATCTGTAGCTTCAGATTTTCTCTGAGAATACTGTTGTCTCAAATTGTTAGGCATAAATTATAGCAACTAGAAAATAATTACTAACGTACAGTAATTCATGTGTTGTTACTGAAGATCTTCCCAATGTTTTAGATATTTGTTATACAAGAATCATTACTGTGATTCATCAGATTAATAATGCAAGATAATGAGTGTCCATGTCTTTTGAAATTGGGAATATAATAACATTTAGGATCTAAACACAAAAATACACCCCCAAAAGCACCATTACAAAGCACTGCTGGGATTGTGCTACTTTTATTAGCTAAAGCAATTATTCAGGAGGTATAACATGCCAGCTTGTTAATATAGTAACAGTTTAGTAGTAATTTAGCATATGATTACAATAAGGTGATAACAATTAATAGTTACTTTTCTAATAGCCAGGAGACTAAGCACTACCTTGTGGCCCATTCTTTCCTAAGCACTCTACAATGTATTTAATCCTCACAAACAGGGAATTACTATCCTGCTCCCTTTTTAAGATGAAAATTGATGCCAAGGGACGTTTAAAAAATTGCCCGAGGTTTGCACAGCTGCTGTTCACTGAAGTTGGGACTTGAAAACAAGAATTATAGCGCCAGTTGTTCCCCTTCTCTATTTTTCTTAAGTTAATACAAGTTTCTTGATTAAAGAAAATCAGAACAAAATGATCCCATAATGAAAAGCAAAAGCACTCAACGTGCCCGCCCGCTCTGATCCTGCTATTCAGAGGCAACCACTTTGTTTATAAGATTTGCATTGTTGTGCAGTAAATTTCACTTTTTTAAATGCATTCACTCATGAATTTCAACATAGGTACATATTGGGGTAACCATCACCATGATTAGAGTACAGTGCTATTCCATCACCCCGAAATGTCCCTTGGGCTACTCATTCATAGTCATACCTCCTTCCAGTCCTGTCCCTGGCAACCACTGACATGGTCTCCATCACTACAGAGCTTCTCTTTCCATGGAATCCTAGAATATACTTGGGTCCTAGAGTATACAGGGAATCCTAGAGTATACATGGGATCCTAGCATATGCAGGGAATCCTAGAGTATACAGGGAATCCTAGAGTATATAGGGATCCGAGAGCATACAGGGGATCCTAGAATATACAAGAATCCTAGAGTATACATGGGATCCTAGAGTATACAGGAATCCTAGAGTATACAGGGATCCTAGAGTATACAGGGAATCCTAGAGTATACAGGGATCCTAGAGTATACAGGGAATCCTAGGGTATACAGTGATCCTAGAATATACAGGGAATCCGTGGGTATACATGGGATCCTAGTATACATGGATCCTAGAGTATATAGGGAATCCTAGAGTATACCTGAGAATCCTAGAGTATACATGGGATCCTAGAGTTTACATGGATCCTAGACTATAAATGGGATCCTAGAGTATACATGGAACCTAGAGTATACAGGGAATCCTTGGGTATACATGGGGTCCTAGAGAATATATGGGATTCTTTGGAAACAGACTTCTTTAATTCAATATAATGCCTTTGGTTTTTTTTTTTAAGATTTATTTTATTGATTTATGCATGGAAGAACTGGAATGTGGGCCAGAGATATGGGGAGATGAGAAGATTCACCAGAGACAGAGTGGGGAGCAGAACAGGAAGATCTACTGAATACACTGCTAAGGGGAGCAGCAGGGAGACAAGAGAGGTCTGCTGCACCACGTGGGTCAGCTCCCTGGCCAGGGATTGAACTCAGGCCGTGGTGGTGATAGCTCTGAGATTCAACCCCTAGGCCACCAGGGAGGCCCCCTCAACATAATGCCTTTGCATAATGACTGCATGTATCAGTAGTGGGTTCCTTTTGATTGCTTAGTAGTACTCTGTCTTAGGCCTGTCCTGTACTGCCTACCCCACCTTGAAAAGAGGCTTTTTCTATCAGTTGGGTTAGTCTTTGACCTACATATGCATATATACAAACGTAATAGTTTTAAGTACAAAATTATTTTATTTTTATAGATATGGTGTCATACTGTTCTACAACTGAAAAACAAAATTTTAGCATATTTTCACCAACCTTCCATACCAAAACATAAAGGTCTAATTTTTTTCCTGAAGGGGCTGTATAATATTCCATTGTATATGCATGTCATTCTTTTAATTTTATCAGTTTATTCTTGGTGGGATGAACGATTGTCTTCTAGGTTTTATGATAATAATTAATGATCCAATAAGATACTTTTTATAGGTCGTTGTACACAGCCAATTAAGTGGATATTGTGATTTCAAAGTTAATAGGAAATGTCTAATAATTATAAATTTTGTGCATCTTTCTTTTGGAAAGTTCACAATGAGTGTTCCAAAACATACATTTGCACATTCAACTCCCCCACTGGGAGCCTCTGAGAGCTTTTCACTGCATAGAGCGAGACACTGCATAGACGCCACACTCCTTGATGTCATTGACCTGAAACAAGAACGGTCATTTATTCCAACAACAAATGGTTTATTTGGAAACAAAACAACAGAAGCAAGGGCAGAGTGGGGAGTAGTTCATGGCCTAGGGGTTAAGTTTCCGTGCTACCATCAGGAAGGCCCACCAAGACAGCCTGAGTTCGATCCCCAGCCAGGGAGCTTCCCACATGGCAGAGCAGACCTCTCCTGCCTTCCCGCTGCTCCCCTCAGCAGTGTATTTCAGTAGATCCGCCTGTTCTTCTCCCCACTGTCTCTGGTGCATCCTCTCACCCCTCACACCTCTAGCTTGCACCCCAGTTCTACACAAAAATAAGTAAAATCTTCAAAAATAAAAAAATTACTAAAGCACCTTGCCTTTTAAGTATGTCCATCTGCAAATACCAGATGATTTCCACTTATGTGTAGAATAGGAAAAACAAAGTCAAGGAACAGGCAAAAAAAACCTTGAAATCTGACAGCAGAACTGAGACTACCAGAGCATGGGGGTGGCCAGTGAGGGGCCCTCTGGACAATGGTGGAGGATTGGGGGGGTAACTGCTGGTGGGAGTGGTATGGTAACATACCTTTGTACAGGTGTGGCCCTGTACTTCTGAGACATGTACAGTGTCCTGAACCATGTTACCGCGATAAAAAAAAAAAAAACATTTTGCAAAGAGCTGTCCATCCAAACGTATGTCGCGGCAGGCGCTGCCGTCCTTGATGGTGCTGCCCCCAGCTTGCCCGACGCAGGTCGGCAGCCTCCGGGCCCACGTGGTCTGCACTCTGTATTAGCAAACTGAGCCCTAGTGTGTTCAGGAACATTTGACTTAGAGATCACTGACCTCCTTGCACACGAGTTAATTTGAACTAGACTTGGAACTGAACCCACTTCCAATTACCCTCTCACAGCTATTGCCAGCCGAGGTCTGCTGGTGGGAACGGGTTGGCGAGGCCTACGGGAGCCACAGCCACAGCGCGGACCTCATGGGCCTCTGTGTCCTGCTTGCGCCTTGGTCCCTCTGGTGAGTGTCCTTGTGCCAATTCGTTTGCTCCTGAGCATTGATTACAATTTTTGGCCAAGTCTGGTCCCGCTGCTTGGCGGCGGGGGTGGGGTGTGTGTGTGTGTGTGTGTGTGTGTGTGTGTGTTAAGGGAACTGAGATTTGAAAGGAGTTTGGGGCTATTCTTTGCCCTCCTGTGGCTCATAGGCCGCTGGTTTCCATAGTAATTCTAAGACTATTCCAAGGCCACAGTGTAGATGCAGAGAGGGGTGTGGAAGAGGGTACCTCAAAATGCAACAAAGATCCTTGTTCTTACCAAGATTCCATTCGTTTTCTTGAATAAACATACACTTTTGGATGGTTGTAAGCCTTGGATTCGTTTCCAGAGTTCTGAAAAAGTTGATTTTGATAGTTTTTGCTGATGTTCTTGCTGTTTTTATGGAAGAGTGGCTTTTAGGTGGTCTTTATACGGTCACTGTAGAAGTGCTTTAGTAACAAAGTTTATTTATTTTAAAGATTTATTTATTTATTGCATAGAAGAACGGGGATGTAGGCCAGAGGTGCGGAAGGTGAGAGGACTCACCAGAGACAGAGCGGGGAACAGAACAGGTGGATTGACTGAAATACACTGCTGAGGGGAGCAGCGGGCCAGACAGGAGAGGTCTGCTGCGCCATGTGGGTCAGCTCCCTGGCCGGGAATCAAACTGAGACTGCAGCAGTGATAGTGCTATAGCGCTGAGACTTAATTCCTATACCACCAGGAAAGCCCCAGATAACAAGGTTTAAATAAAATATAAATCTGAGCCTTTAGTTTAACATTCTATCTGAGCAAGTACCACAGCAGCACAAAATGGAACAGCAGACATCAGCTACAAATGCATCCACATTTACCTTATCTTGCCTGAGGAAATTTTCCCATTGTGAGAATATTAAGATCTTTGTAAACAGACAAATTTTTGTATCTTCGGCTACCTTTGGAGGCAGTCAATAAAGTGGATTATAGAATATCTTATATAAAAAGAATACCTATTCTGGATGATTTGTAGACATGGAGAAATGCCTGTAATTTTAAAAATTCTTTGAATTACAGTTTATCAAGTACTTATTCAAAGGACCAACATTCTTAAACCATGTGGAATTAAATTTTATTTCTTCTCTAAGTATTCTTAAATTACATTATCTTGATTTCTACAAGCATTTACTAATCTAAGTAAATTAAATTATTGGCTTTGGCTACTGTAAGATAAAGAGCAAGGAAATACAGTATACAAGAAAATATACAGTATACAAGAAAATATCAGGACTTCTCAACATAATATAGAGAATTTTAGGATTTGGGGATACAAATACAGAAAAATTAGTTAAGGATATGTTCAGGTAATATTGCAAAATGTGATCAATCTTTAGACAAATTATGCCACTTTGCTACTTTTGCTACTTTTTTGAAAAAAAAAAAAGTTAGCATAATCTTCTGGCTGATATAGAGCCTGAGTTTATTTTCATATAGAAAGCTTAGTCTGAAATAGTAAGAATCTAAAATTCCTTGTTAGACTGAAGCTTTCTCTTGCTGAAGCCGTAAGTGCTAGTTGCTGAAATGTTTGAGGGTTCTTTCCCCTCATCTGGTGAATACCCGTGATCTCCCTTGTAAAGAAACTTATCTGACAGGTAAACTAAAAACTGTAGAAGGTTCTCATTAAAAGAGTCAATTCATCACCCATAGCATCCACAAAGTTCTGGGGAGGAAGGTCCAACTAATGATATCTTCAAATAAAAACTATCCAAAATTTCAGAACAGCAGCTTTATCTCCTGGTTTAAAGTTCTTTATACCTCTGATACTAATGTGGTTTACACCATGAAATCCTCACAAACTCTCACCCTATGCAATTGTCACAGAAAGACCCCTGAGGCTCTGATTGACTAACCCTTAGACAGACTACCTGTAAAACCTCACCTTGTCAGGTATTGTTGATATATGTCACGGACACAGTCGTGTACCTGATGGGCTAAGGATATACCCCAAAACAGGCCTTCTGGGGTACAGGGAGAGAATATCCCACTGGAAAAGTCATTGCTGAAAATCAGCCTCAGAACTATGTGGAAAGAATCGTTCAGGTACTTTTACCCACAACTATCCTCTCACCTGCCAAGGCCTAGAACTGTGGGTCCCTGTTTCTTGTGTGTCTGTGCTCAGAATCCTACAACCTGATATTCCACAGGAGAGCTAATGCCGGAGAGTTAGACAGAGACCTCCAGCTGCAGAGGATTCCCCAGTGGAGACATTTACCTCAACAGCTTGGCTCAGAAATATGACACCATGGAATCTAAGGACTTAGCTCTTACTGTTCTTCTCCTACTTCTCTTTCTCCTTTTTTTTTTTTTACATTTTATTTTTAAAATTTTTTTAAAAAGTTTTATTTATTTATGCATACAAGAGCTGGGGTGTAGTCGAGAAGTGTGGGGACGGGTGAGAAGACTCACCAGAGACAGAGTGGGGAGCGGAACAGGCGGATCTACTGAAGTACACTGCTGAGGGGAGCAGTGGGCAAGCCAGGAGAGGTCTGCTGTGCCATGTGGGCAGCTCCCTGGCCAGTTAACCCAATGTGCCACCAGGGAGGCCATTTTTTTTTTTTTTTTACATTTTAAAAGTATGAGTTTATTAGGAAAAGCACAGGTGGAAAGTCTTGGGAGGAGAGCTGTCAGGACTTGGCTTTTACTGAATGAAACAGGGAGCTATCGGGATGATGTGTGAAACTTAGATACATGAGTTGACTTACACTGAGTAAGTCACTCTGGCTGCTTTGCTGTGAACAATTTAGGGAGGCAGTGAGTGTGCTGCAAATCCCGTCACTAGGACCCACAAAAGCTCCTGCAGTATTTCACTTCCCCCTTTCCTTACAAGTCTGCTTGGGTGGTCTACATGGGGTCTTCTCACTGATTGCTTTGTTTGTGGTAAGAAAGTTGTGATCACGGTTTTACAGTCATTTCCCTCTGCCCCAGACAGTAGCTGGAAAGGATATTTTGCCTTCTGCATTGTCTGCAACCCCATTTGACAATGACTTGAGTGGTGGGTGCCTTGCCCAGTGGTTCTTAGAAATTTTCACCTCTAGATACACTGGCACATGTTTTGATGGACACACAAGCAGAAAAAGTTTGTATGAGCCAGCTCTGGGCTCCAGAATAGATGCCTCTCGTGAGGGTCACACACCCATACATGCCGTGGGCACCAGGCCACCGGGAAGAAGGGAGGGAGGTTTGTCGTTGCTGAAATGTGAAGTGAGGCGAGCTGAAATGGTCTCCTACTCATGAAAACAGACTCACATATAATCACAAAAATAGCTGGCATTTGTAAGTGCTTGCAAAATGCTAGGTTCAGTTCCAAGCGCTTTTTGTGCATTAACTCATTTAATCCTTAAACAATCCTATGAGGTTGATTCTATTATTATCCCTTTTTACACAGCTGAGAAAGCTGAACTTGTCAGTGTTGCAGTTAGTGACTGAGCCAGGATTCAAACCCAGGCAGCCTGAAGCTAGAACTCTGCACTTCACTGAGGGGTGCACACACCCCCCTCCACCCCCAAAAAAACCACATGTGCACACATGCAAAGAAACAGATACTCAAGTGCATCGAATGTTTCCTCTAAGTGGCTGCCTCTGGCAGGGAAGGTCTTAGTTGTCTTAGGTGAAAGCAAAATATTATTTATTAAACAGCTTTTGTACTACTAGTGTTTGTCATTACTCCTTTTCCCCCAAATAACAAAAATGTACACCTTGTACATTTTTTAAAGTGACAGGGCATGAAGAATGACAAAACAGGACAAGTGAAATATGACATCTATGACTCCACTATGTGGAATTGTTTTTCTTGTCTTTTCTTTTTTATCTCAAATTTCTAATCAACCTGTCATTGACCTTAAGTCCCTAGCAAAAAATATGAATTTTTGTGAATAGATTCTCACTCATTGCATTTAATGACACCGGCTTGAAAAGACAGTTGGGATAGCTTTCGTGACATTTGTCTGAGAGAGAAAATAATTCCCTTCTGGTAGCAATTACACTTAGCTCTATAAAGTGGTTACTAAACTCAGCTTGCCATTGTAAAGAAAGGTATGCAACATTTACGTGTACAAGGCACATCCCCAAAAGCAGGGCCCAGTTGCCTTCTTGTCTGGGTATGACCCAGTGGAAACCCCAGATGGACCAGACAGTCTTTCCATTCACAGGACTTTGCTTGTGACAAGTCACAGATGAGTCAGTCCTACTTTTGTAGGAGAACTTTATCATGGGGCTTAGATATTCCCTAGAGGATGTCAAAGTTGCTCATGAGGTAGCTCCCTGAAGGATGTGACAGCTTAGACAGTAGGAAATTGAGCCCACAAGCTTCTTGGGGATTCGTGGAATCAGACAAGGGACCTCATGAAGTCCTGAAGTGCTGGCAGAGGCCTTCCCAGATCTGACTGGTCATCAGAATTACTGGGGATGCGGTCGCGGGGGGGAGTGTTTTGTTATTAATGTTAACACAGATTGGGGGTCCTCTCTGAAAATTCAGTCCCCCAAGGGTGGAGTCCAAGAACATGTAATTCCTCACAGTAGATTTCTGATGCTCAGCCAAGTTCACACATCTCAATTTGGTTAATCCCACTGTTTTGTTTTTTTTTTAAAGATTTGTTTATTTCTGCATACAATGCTGGGGTACAGGCCAGAGGTGTGGGGCGGCGAGAGGGTTCACCAGAGACAGAGTGGGGAGCAGAACAGACAGATCGGAAATACACTGCTGAGGGGAGCAGCGGGCGAGGCAGGAGAGGTCTGCCTCGCCATGTGGGAATCTCCCTGGCCGGGCGTTGAACTCGCCTCACCGCTGCCGACAGCTCCAAAGTGCAGCGCTTAACCGCTGCGCCACCGGGGAGGCCAGGTTAATGCCACTGTTAACCAATGTAGTTCAACTCATCCGATTGTGCTTTAGTGAAGTAGTTGCTTAGCCAACACATAAGAGAACACCCTACAACACATTTATGGGTATGTCCTGCTGCATTTATATGGGCTATATAAATTATGAGGCATAGGACAATAATTTGTACGTGTTTAGCACTTTATAGTCACTGTCTTAGAGAAGGCGTTTGCCGAGGTTGTAATGGAGGCCTATAGTGAAATGGTCAAAAACTGGTTCCACTTCCAGGGTAAACACTTCAACAAAATGAGTCTATAAACTCCTAAAATTATTCCATCAGGGTGCCCCAATCACAATTTATTATAGATGTGAATACAATTTATTATGGACTTGAAGTTTATCACTACCCGGGCAGTTACTCAACCAGATAAGAACTCAAATAAATAAAACATTCAAAAACTCACTTTGGCAGTGGTGGATGTGCTGGTAAGAGTCAGTTCACAAGAGCCACTGGTTAAATTTTAGGAATTTTGTTTTTCTGATGATGCTAGAGAACTACCATTAAATTGTCTATGCTTATAACTAAATATACTGTATTTTTAAAATAGAATATCTTGGGTCAGGCTGCTTGGTTTCTGAAATAGAGCAAAATATACTTCCCAAAATATGCCACTTTGGCATTGAGTTGAAGGCAATTGAGAGTCGACAGATATAGGAAGAGTTCTGTGTCCTCCCTATCTGCCTAAAAGCAGGGCTTACATTTCTCAGCCCCAACCCCCATATCAGAAAAAAGAGCAGCTCTTATCAGTGCAGACTCCAAGTTGACTCCAAGGCAAGTTTACATAAATAGATCCTACTAAAAATAACCTTGATCTTTCATTAGTTCTCTCCTGCATTTCCTAGTCCCTTCTCCATGATTCATCATCCCCAGAGACCAAACCCCCCTTCACTTGTTACAATGCTATATTAGACCCTGAGTCTAACTGCTTCTTTGAATTTTGCCTCTTTGTTGTGAACTCCCATGCATTTAATGTTATTTAGAAACTGGATGCTTTTTTCATCTTTTATTAGTTTAACTTGCAGACTCCCTATACATAAAGAGTGTAGAAGAGGGCCTCTCTGGTGGCCAAGGGGCTAAGTCTCAGCTCTATCACGGCCGTTGCCTGAGTTCCATACCTGCCAAGGAGCTGACCCACATGGCGCAGCAGACCTCTCCTCTCTCACCCACTGCTCCCCTCAGTGGTGTATTTCAGTAGATTTACTTCTTCTGCTCCCTACTCTCTCTGGTGAATCCATTCACTCCTCCATTCCCCCCCTCTACCCCCCCACCCTCTGCCCTGCACCTCTGACCTACACCCCAGTTCTTCTATGCATAAGTAAATAAATATATAAATAAGTATAGAAGAAAAGGTTTTCTTCTCCAACACCTCAAATCTTGGTTCTACAACTTCCTATTTTTGTCACCTTGGACTCATTTTTTTTTTTTTTTCACCCGCAGACCCGGAGCCCCGGGGCTCATGTTTTTTTTTTTAAATCCTCTCTGTTCCTTATTTTCTTAACCTGCAAATTTATGGTAATATTAGTACTATCTTCTCATTGAAAAGCTTGAATGTATTATTACTTTTAAACCCTGGGATCAGAATCTGGCATTTAGTAATTACTTGGCAGATAGTTGACAGATGTTATTTTATGTGATCCTCACAAAATAGTGTTACTGAAACTTTACAACTGTAGAAATTAAAGTTTAGAGAGCTTAAATTACTTGCCCCAGGTCAGAAGAAAAATAGTGGAAACTCAAAACCAGATATCCTGGCTCAAATTCTGACTTTCCAGTATTTATTATTTAACATTATAGAGTTGTCAATAACTTTGACTCTTGCCCAGAGGATTTGGGATCAAGATTTAATAGTAGTTGATCAGAGGATTCTAAAACATAAGAAAAAATGGAAAAAGATATAAAATAGCAGACAGATATAAAGTAGCTTCAGAAACAGTTATGATACCAAGCAGGAAAAGTTTTAAACAATATGAATCGACAGCACGGGTAAGGGTAAGTATGAGAGTGAAACTGAATTAGGTAAGTGAGGTTATTACACAAATAAAGGATCAGGTGAGTTTTTGCCAAGTCTGCCACAAATTAGGGTATTACCAAAGAGTACACAAGAGGGAACATGAGCACCATTGCACAGTTACTGCTTCCCAGGTATGTTCACTTCCCCTGGAGTTTAAGCGGAGACTATTACCGTATTACTGTGAAGACGAGCCCACACCAATCAACACAGTGGATTTCAACATGGGATGACATTTTGAACAGAGATCTGATTAGTTTTCTTGGTCATGCAGATACAGAAATTTATAAGCCCCATTCTTTCATTCACACTTGGCAAGAGATAACACTGAAGCATAGACTTTGTGAAAGAAAGAAGCCATAGGCTTTGTGGGCAGTTTAATTAAAAAAACAAAAAGAAAAGAATGGAGGTAGCTGATAGAGGCTCATTAAGAGGACGAGCTTTCCGCCAGCCATTAGTCTCTTTAAATAGACAGGAAAGGTTACCAATTATTTGCAAATCTATTATCGTAAAACCTTAGTTAAACCTCTATTTATTCTGTACCCTATTTTCATATTGTGTGTTTAAATTCCTTGCTGAAAAATGATCAAAGGCTTGCTAATAAATTGACAGATCACTTTTTTTTTTTTTTAAGATTTATTTATACGTACAAGATGGGGTACAGGCCAGAGGCATGGGCGGCGAGAGGGCTCACCAGAGACAGACTGGGAAGAAGAACAGGCAGATCAGAAATACACTGCTGAGGGGAGCAGTGGGTGAGGCAGGAGAGGTCTGCCGCACCACGTGGGATTCTCCCCGGCTGGGCATTGAACTTGCATCGCAGGCTGCTGACAGCTCCACAGCCCAGCGCTCAACCGCTGTGCCACCGGGGAGGCCCAATTGACAGGTCACTTTTTCATAGACGTAAGGAATATGTATTTGTAATTTTTAATCTGAATGTATGTTATAAATTGTTAGAATTTTTGACAGTGAAAACTGTTTTCCTTAAGTTTATAGTTTATATCAAGTTTATAATTATGATTGGTGCAGGACTTGACTTTATCTACCACACTTATAATAATTTACTAAGTCCTCATTAATCTACATCTCTATTTAACTAAAATCTATTTCTATCTAACTAAAGTGGAAACTCTCTTAAACTTAGGAACAGAGTTTTTTTTTTGTTCTTTTTTTTTTTTAAAGGTTTATTTATGAATACAAGCTGGGGTACAGGCCAGAGGCATGGAGCAGTGAGAGGTTCACCAGAGACAGAGTGGGGAACAGGCAGATCAAAGGAAATACACTGCTGAGGGGAGCAGCGGGTGAGGCAGGAGAGGTCTGCTCTGCCATGTGGGAATCCTCCTAGCCTGGTGTCAAACTTGCGTTGCCGCTGCCGACAGCTCCACAGCGCAGCACTTAACTGCTGCGCCACCAGGGAGGCCCAAACTTAGGAACAGACTTATACTACTTACTACTTGTAAGGTGCTGGGTTTCTGAAAACTAATTGGTTCAAGTGGTTTTAAAATTCTTTTTTGCAAATTAAAAAAAGAGTAAATGAACATAAACATCAGTGGCCAGTCATACGTGGGACATCGTGCCCAAAATGTGAACTGCCCTATACTTGAGATGGAAAATCAATGACACAAAAGATAGGAGGGGGCTTCCCTGGTGGCGCAGCGGTTGAGCGCTGCGGAGCTGTCGGCAGCGCACAATGCGAGTTTGACGTCCAGCCGGGGAGAATCCCACATGGTGCGGCAGACCTCTCCTGCCTCGCCCGCTGCTCCCCTCAGCAGTGTATTTCTGATCTGCCTGTTCTGCTCCCCGCTCTGTCTCTGGTGAACCCTCTCGCCGCCCCACGCCTCTGGCCTGTACCCCAGCTTGTATGTATAAATAAATAAATCTTTAAAAAAAAAAGACAGGAGGCAGGTCCATGGGTTATGGTAGATGCCAAGCTAATGATGAGGCTGCTAGAAAATTCTATGCCATCTCAGGCTAGATCACTAAAGGAGCAGAGATCATGCCGAGGCGATTATGGTTTGCTCTATTCTTCATCCTACCAGAATTGTATGTTAAGACCAAAGAGCTCTATTGTCAGAGGAGCCGTGAGAGCGCAGAGAGCAGCCCTGTGTGGGGGCCCTGGGGACACAGAGCTGGGATCTCTCTTCAAGAACTTGCTGTTGGGCAACAGGGATGTCAGGGAACCCCTCCGGCCTGCTGCAGCACTGCCAGGGGTGGGGGAGGTACACAGTCCCGCCCCTCATCCCCAGATCTCCAGGGTCTTCTCTCTGAGTCTCTTCCTTCATTGCTCCTCTCCCTTCTGTGGCGTACTCTCTTATGTTGCTTTTGTGCCCAGCACTGGAGCTCAGTGGGCTGTCTGCTCCTCTTCCCCTCTCATCTCTAAACTTTTTGTATGTGTGTGTAGAAGAACTGGGGTGTAGGCTAGAGGTTTAGGGGTGGGGTGAGAGGATTCACCAGAGACAGAGTGGGGAGCAGAACAGGTGGATCTACTGAAGTACACTGCTGAGGGGAGCAGTGGAGAGACGGGAGAGGTCTGCTGTGCCCTGTGGGAAGCTCCCTGGCGGGGGATCGAACTCAGGCCCAGTGATGATAGCACTGAGACTTAACCCCTAGGCCACCAGGGAGGCGTGCTTTCTAAACTTTTCTTTGATCTTAACTTCTCAGAATCTATTTCCTTCCTCATTCCTCCAAATATTTATCTTTTATGTGAGAGATTTGGCCTCCTTTTTTTTGTATATAAATTGGTGAATCAGAGGAATCCTTTGTCTCTTTGGAATAAGCAGATCAATTATAGTCCATCAGTGGACATTCTGGGTCTTCAGCATTTTAGGGTTGCATTTATTAAATATCTTGTCAGACTTGTCTGCTCCTTCTGTAATCACCCAGAATCAATTTGGAAGTCAGAAATATTAATTTATCTGTACTATATATAGTGATATTTATCTGTATTTATATCTGACTTTGCTGTCTATGATGTAGCACTAAAGCTTTGACTTCACATAATCATATTCCAAATAAATATGAATTCCTGGTGCTGGGTCATGATAAAAGATAAAGACTATCAGATCTATAAGCTATTCTGGAGGGCAGTGGCCATCGATCAGAAGACACTGCTTTGGGCTGTGTGATGTGAATGGAGTTACCATTCGCCCGCTCTGCTTACCAAACTACCTTCTAAGTCACTCGTTGGGCTTTCCAAGAAGCTCCACACATGGAGATGAGTACCCAGGCTGGGTGAATAAACCTCTGAGATAAGAGAAAGGCAGTGCAAAAATCTGGACCATTTATCACCAGCAGTAAGGAAACTGGCATTCTGGATTACATGCTCTTTGTCTCTTCTGAATTCTCGTTGCCAAGTCTGACCAGCTGCAGGACATGATAAGTTTCTGCTTTCAAATATATGAGATGGGGTGTCAGATTCAAGAATGGGCTTCTGATAAATTACTGTGATAATCGGCAACATAACAACAGACTTCTGGCATCAGCCCTCCCCTGCCCCTCCATGAGCCTCTTTCAAAGTATAAGAAGTATCTCACCTTGTCTTCCTTTACAAACATCCCCAAGTCAGGTCCGTTCCTGTAACGTATATCGACACCAGCGGGAAGGGGTTCTTTGGACTTTCTTTCGTCCTTCAGTACCGTACCATGAAGCCGTGAGTGGCTGTCCACCCTCCACCTGTGCAGGAAATCCCTCTGCTCAAGCTATGCCTAAGTCATCACCATTGTGCGTATTTCTCCTCCTCCTCCCTAGTTTATAAAGCTCACTCTCTGGGACTCAGTGTGAAAGGGAACAGTTGCACAGAGCTGGTGCAGTCATTTTCTCTGATCATCTGCATTTCTTTGGTGATAATTTCCATTTTCCAAAGGCATCTACCCTGAGGTGACTGTAAGTTTCACACGCAGTCCTGAAGCAGTGGCAGCGTCAGCCACACTCACAAAGCTACAAGTCAAGTAGGTAACACTCAAGAATGACGACACTGGTTAAGTAAAAGTAACAGTCAGCAAACATCTACAAGCGCTTCACGGCAGCTAATATAATTCATGTAAGGGGAAGTTTATTCTGACATTTTCAGCATTTCAGAATCATTAGATTTAATGGAATATCGAGAGGATGAGACCGATGAATCAGTTCAGAGTAAAAAGAAATACTGGCTTATTCATCTACATCACGTTAAACAGAAAAATATTCTCGTGAATATTTATGAAATTTTTCCGCAAACACTGAATGTCTTAAAAGTCCCCCTAACCACTGACAAGTCTACTCACATTTTCATTTAAATTGGGTAAATGAGCCAGAGTATAGAAATATGGAATAATAAACATTTGAATTCTATTAAAACCATTACAAAATAAAATCTCATTGAAGAACATGAGTTTCAATGTATCACCATAATCTAAGTATTTTGAAATTGGGAATCTGACCCAGAGGTATAGTTAAACCATTTTAAAGGGCGTCCTGTCCCTTGTTAGCTGAAAACTAAAGAGAGTTCTTTTTTCTGTGCCTTACTTCAGGGAAAAGAGTGTGGTATTTATTCTATGAAGGGAAAGGCAATAAGAAATGCCACTTTTGGTTTCTCTGCTTCTTATTGCTGCTTATTATCCGTTGTCACTTGCAGGTTCTCCAGAGAAGAATGAGCTCTTAACAAGCTAATGTGTTCTGCTGGCGGGCAATCCCTGCAAGCTTTCCTAGTTTTCTGGAGAGTCCCAAGAATTCTTGTTTAGAGATTAGCCTTCATATTATTATGAAGGAATAGTTGTCAAGGTACAGGGATAGAGCATATTGACTTCGCACTTAGTTAACTTGGCTCCAACCAGGAAGAAATTTGTCCTGCAGACCACGGGCCTCCCTCTGTGCTCTAACCGCACCCCCGACATTAACGACTGACTGGTCTATACCAGAGGCATGGTGGGTGCCTGATCCAGGATTTGTTTCCAGTCGATCTTCTTCCTCAGGCCACCTTCTTTTTGCTCTGTGTCCTTCTGCAACACAATCCCTGCTGTGTTTGCTTCCTAGAGCTGCATAACCTCAGTGACTTAAAACAACAAAAACTCAGGGCCTCCCTGTTGGTACAGGGGTTAATCTCAGCACTTTGAAGCTGTAGACAGCCACTGCAGCATGAGTTCGATCCCCAGCCCGGGAGATTCTTCCCACATGGCGCAGCAGACCTCTCCTGTCTCCCCGCTGCTCCCCTCAGCAGTGTATATCAGTAGATCCACTTGTTCTGCTCCCCAGTCTGTCTCTGGTGAATCCTCTCACCCTGCACACCCCTCTGGCCTGCACTCCAGTTCTACACAAAAATAAATAAAAATAAATCTTAAAAAAACATAACAGAAACTGCTCTCTCACAGGCCTGGAGATGACACATCTGAAACCTGGGTGTCATCAGGGTTGGGTCTCCCAGGGGAGTCTGTGGGCCTCTCTCCTGCTCTGGTGCTTTGCTGGCTGTCGCTGGTGTCCCTTGACTTGTCGATGTGTCACCACGGTCTCTGCCTTATCCCTCAGGGTCTCTTCCCTAGTGCCTGTCTGCTGTCTGCTAGAGCGGGCATCAGAAAATACCACAGGCCAGGAGCCTCAAATGACAGAAATGTATTTTCTCACGGTTCTGGAGAAGTCCAAGATCAAGGTGCTGTGAGGTTGGTTTCTGGTGTAGTCACCTTCTTGCTGTGTCCTCACGTAGCTCTTTCACCACACAGCGTGCTCTGGTGTCTCTTCCTCTTCCTGTAGAGACACCAGTAATGTTGAATCTGGGCCTCCCTCGTGGACCTCATTTAATCTGAGTGCCTCCTGAAGGGCACCACCTCCAAATGCGCCACGCGGGGCATGAGGGTTTCATTGTGAGTGGAAGGAGGTGGGCACAGCCCCGTCCACAGCATTTCCAGGTCCTCACTTCTTATAATGACACAGCCATATTGGATCAGGGCCCAAGCCACTGCCGTTAGACTTTAGCTCCATTGCATCTGCAGAGACCCTATTCCTAAATAAGGTCATTTCCAGGGACCTGGGATTAGGACTTCAACACATCTTTTGGGGGGACACAATTCAATCCAACCAGTTTCTTTCCTTTTATTTTTTCATTTTCTTATGTTGTTGTTCATATTTTTACAGTATTTGATTTCTCCCCTCAGGTGTAGTCCCTGTAAACATCCCACCACCACATCACCCGTGCGCCATCACATGGTCCCTTGTGCTCTTCCCACCTCTGTTTTGTTCTCTCTTCCACCCTGCTTTAAGCCTGCTTTAAGCCTCAGATCTATAGTTGCCTACAAATGTTGTCTTTTTTTTTACCCTATGTTCAATTTCCCTATATTCCTCCCACAAGTGATATCATCCAATATTTTTCTTTTTCCTTCTGACTTATTTCACTGAGCATAATCCCTTCCAGTTCCATCCATGTTGCTGCAAATGGCATGAATTTATCTTTTTGGTGGCTGAGTAGTATTCCATTGTGTATATGCACTACATTTCTTGATCCACTCTTCTGTTTTTGGGCATTTGGGTTATTTCCCTATCTTGGCTATTTAAATACTGCCACGGTAAACACAGGAGTGCAGGTTTCCTTCTACATTCATGTTTTTGTGTCCTTTGGTTAACCCATCCAGTTCAAACAGGCCCTCATGCTGAGGCTGATGGCTCACCAGCCTTTGACATTGCATTGGCTGTGTGGTATCTCAGTGACATCTTCTGGAAACGTGTGGCACTTCAGGCTATTCCTTCTACCACTGCACCTGTGCAGTGATCCTCAGGGCCTCTCAGGTGTGGTGCACCCTGTGCAGACGCTTGCTGAGTGAGCACATCTCTAGCTCCACCTTTACCTTGTGGGGACCGGGTGGAAGGAGAGAGGTGGAGTTCACAGCCTTGAGTCATTCCTAGTTCTACTGCTCACCAGATGTACAGTGCTCACACTGCAGAATCCCCTGAAAGACTAGATTAGAAAGGCGCGGGGGCCTCCCTCAGAGCCTCTGATTGGGTAGATATGAGGCAGGGTTTGAACATTTGCTGGTGAGGCTGATAACTCTGGTCTGGAGATTGCGCGTTGGGGACCATCAGGCGTGCTGTTGCCTACAAATGAAAATCTAGTCAACCAACAAGCTCTAAGAACATTTTATTACTTTATAATACACCAAAGGAAAGAAAACAGCAGAACAGAACCCTCTGTGTTCACTCCTGGCTTCATGGGCTGTGTACACAAGACTTGTGTACACACTTGGAAGGACCCCATGTTCTGTCCAATGTTCTGCTCTTCCCATCTTGAAATTCTTAATGTCTTACAAAGAGACTTGATTTTCATTTTCCACTGGGCCCTGGAAATAATGTACCTGGTCCATCCCTCCTCCCTGATTCAATAATTAGCAATATTTTGCCAGTCTTAATCAGCAAAATTTTATTGAAGACCTACTGTGTGCCAACTATTGTCCTAGGTGGTAGGGCTCAAAGACAAGTAAGGCAGGAACCCGGCTTTTGGGGCCTTATGATCTAGCATAGATAAAACCACTAGATTTGGCATAAAAATACAAGATACCCAGTTAAATAAGGTCTTAATTTAAGTATGTCCCAGATGTAAAACTGGGTCTCCAAATTCTTCTGATCACCATCCTATCAGTCAAGTGTAGGTGACATATACTCCAACACAGGTTCATTAACTTCTGACTTGTACACATGCGCTGCTATCATTAGCTAATATCTTAAGGCAGACGTCATCTTAATCTCAAAACAGGCAGTGTGTATGTTGGTTAAAGACACGTGTCTGGAGCAGACACAGGACAGGTGGCTTCATATCTGCCCTCCTAGCTGGGTGGACTGGGCACCTGTGCATCTGCTCGGCACTTCTGTAAACTGCAGTAAACCACCTTCTAGAGCCACTGCCTGGTTCACACGGAATGTACCAGAGCCCTCAGCTGTGTCTGGCACCTTGTCATTGCTCAGTGAGTGCTCTGTTGTTCCATCATCCAGTGGGAAGTTCGATAACAAATGTGAACAAGCACCATTAATCCGTTTAAACATTGTAACTTAGGACAACTGTGATCACTCGGAGTACAAGCATGCCAACATCTCTCTCTCTCTCTCTCTCTCTCTCTCTCTCTCTCTGTTGTATTAATTGTACACATTACTATTTTTGTAACTGCAGTAAATTACCCATGACATAATATTTACCATCTTAACCAGTTTTACTTGTATAGTGCAATTAGTAGAATTCAGTAACGGATTCACATTATGATGCAACCAATCTCTAGAACTTTCTCATCTTCCAACTGAAACATTATAATTTCCCATTTTCCCCTCCTCCCAGCACGGGCAACCACCAATCTCCTTTCTGTCTCAATGAATTTACTACTTTAGTATTCTCATACATCTCAAATCGTGCCACATTTGTCTTTTTGTGGCTGACTTATTTCACTGAGCATAATGTCAAGATTCATCCATGAGACAGGATTTCCTTCCTTTTCAAGGCTGAGTAATACTCCATTGTCTGGAGAGACCACATTGTTTATCTGTTCACCTGTCAGTGGATGCTTGAGTTGCCTCCATCTGCTGGTTGTGAATCAGGTTCTCAGGAACCTAAGTACGTGAATGGTATTTTAAATCAGTTTACTCCATAATTACCAATCACCTTCGTCCCAATTATTAATTATTTGTACAAGCAGAAACTGGAAGGAAAACACCTAAACTTCAGGACAGAGCCCCCTGGTATTTGGTAGATTGAAATGTGGCCCCTGCATACAATGAAACACACAGGCCTGAATAAAGAACTCCTTAAGGAGGCGTTTTTAGACTTAGATGAGATTATTTGCTTGAAGATGGTAAAGATCTCTATAAAAGCATCAGTGTTGCTGTTATTTTTGAGTGTGGCTCTTCTGGCCTCTCTTTCCTTCAGTTCTTCTGCTTTTACTAAACTTACTTACTTTGGGGGAGAGGAACACCCCCGTATCTCCCAGCTCCCTTTTTTAACTCTTGGATTTTCTTCATTCATTATTTTGTGAATCTTCTGTTTGGTTTCCTGCCTACGTTCATACTTCCGTTGGCATCCCTCCCTTATGAGATCAGAGCTGTCAATCCCGTTGGGCCAGGTTTGACTTTTGCAGCTTTCCCACCGCTGGTTCAGGGCTACTACCTGACTCTCCCTAATAACTGCTCAGCAGGCTCCCTCAGGAAGTTAAAGACACAGGACGCCTCCTCCTAGCCATAGGAGGCATGCAGAGCTGCTTAGGAATTATTACTACCGTCCATTTGCTGCAAAGTGCTGAATAAACATCTTCTCATCTTCCTGCAGTACCTTTGGGGCTGGTTGCTGAGTTTTGAGGGCTGCTTGTGGGGTGGCAAGCAATGATCAGCCAATGATTTCTGTCACTGGAGCCAAGCTCCCCTCTTTCTGTTGTCTCTGGGGGTTCTGCATACCCAGCTAGGAAAAGACTAACAAATTACTTCAGGTGAGTTGTATTAGTTGATGAATTCCCAAGTGATACAAATATGGACCAAGAACATTCACCATTGTCTTCTTATTCATGGTTATTAGATGGTGGGTAGCATCCCATTCAGACACCTGCATCCCCATTTGAGTAGAGAAGCCCAGTGACTGTGGGACTTAGTTCTCTTATCCCATGTAACCACTTGTCTAATGGGGGAAAGGCTCAGTGTAGCCCCCAAACAGCTGGAGCCTGATTAGCTGGGTTTCAGGACACACCCCTGACAATCAGAGGGAAAGCAGACATGAAATTTTTTACTTTTGAGATTCCTGGGTGGCTTTTCCCTAAGGCATCTCCTCATTATGCAGCATTTAAAAATTCTTTCTATCCCTTATCCTATCACCCCGTTATTTTTTACTGTTGTTACTTTGAAAAATAATTATAATAAGAAAGTCACATTTACAGCTGTTAGATCTGGGTACCCCAAGATTTTTGGACAAAAGAGACCATGTCATACATAAAATTTGCAAAAATTCACAAGTCCATATTGCAACTATTTGGGGGAAAAAATACCTCACCAGCCTTGGGGAGCCCTAGAAAGCTGGCATGTTGCTTTGAAATCTGGTGAGGGGGGGATGCACCACGTGATCTGCTTATCAAATCTGAGCTCTGTCCCCTGCAGTTATCTCAAATTCAGCTTCTGTCGATGAAGAAAGGATAGATTTTAAACATCTTTAAATATTTCAGCATGAACTCTTCAGAACTCTTTTGGAGTTCTGTTTTCAACACAAAACCATGATTTAATGACCACATCTAAAAAATTGCCATGTGCAAGGGATGCAAAAAACAGAGTTTAGGCATCAAGCGACAACCAGATATTATCTGCCTCCTGGTGGAAGTTTGCAGTATCTGCTTGCAAAGTATTCCTACCCCCTCCCCCAAAATTGAATTGAATTAGATCAGGTCTTTAAATCTAACTATGAGCTACAGGAAATACTGGGGTCAGAGGATCATGTTAAGACCATGAGGGAAGAGTCAGAAAAATCCAGAATGTGGGCCTTTTTAGTGGTACAGAGGTTAAGTCTCAGTGCTATCAAGCTATCCCCAGCCACTGTGGCAGCATGAGTTTTATCCCCAACCAGGGACCAGGGAGCTGACCCACATGGCGCAGTAGACCTCTTCGTCTCCCCACTGCTCCCCTCAGCAACGTATTTCAATCGATCTGCCTGTTCCTCTCCCCACTCTGTCTCTGGTGAATCTTCTCACCACCACCCCCCCTGCACCTCTGGTCTGTACCCCAGTTCTTGTATGCATAAATAAATAAAATAAATCTTTAAAAAAAGGATCCAGAGTGTGGATCAAGACAAATGACTCGATTTAACACCCCAAAATTTGCAAAGCAACAAACAGGATGAAGCAAGTATATTTTATAAGACATTTAAGAGGCCTATTGATAAAATACATCTGCAGACATTTGACCCTGCCTCAAAAAAACAAAGGGTACAAACATTTCTGAGATGACTATAGAAATATGCATATGAGTCTTTTCACCTTTAGTGAAAATAATATGATATTTAAAGAAGAGTTGTACATCAACATTGCACGCAGATAAAACTGTATGGTATTTAGGTATCTATTATGGTATTGTATGGTATCTAGGATTTGCTTCAAAATAATGCCAATTGTATATTTCTGAGGAGGAAGCCCTGGGGAGGTTAGAGATGAGATGAAATTCACCTCCAGTGGGTAAATGTTGAAGCTGCCCCATGAAAGGTCATTATGATTCTCTCTACTTTCTTGTGTGGCTGCAGTTTTCCATAACAAAGGGTCAGATGCATGCATGCAGCAGAACACTGTGTGCACTTTCCAAGGTGGGTGTGGGAATGGGAGCAGATGTACCAGTTCTATAAATAAGACTTAAAAACTCAGGTGTTGGAATCATTTGCTTCTTCCCTTGCCCTGGGACAGCCGGCGTCCCTGGTCTGTTCTGCGATTGCTGCGAGGTGGTGGGTCAGGCGCTCGTTCAACCTTATCACCATGGAAGGAAGCTCTATGTGTGCCACGGCTCCAGTGACAGGTTAAGGAGCAATGTGGGGAAGGGAATGGTCCCTCCCTCTGGAAGTGACAGCGTCTGAGGATGACTCTGCCTCTCTCTCTTCAGGGAGCTCCTGCCCTGGGTGTTGGTTCCTTCACCAGACAGCCTAGCCCATGTCAGAAAGGGCTGGAGGCAGCCAAAGCCTTGACATTTATTTTGCAAATCTCCTACGTCACTTAGAACAAAAACCAGCATTGATTCAAATCAACCTTTGAAAGCAACTAAATATACATTTCATGAAGCAGAATCATTCTACACATAAATATCATCTGGTTCTTCAATATTTAATATTGTTCTCCCTGGGTCTTAAAAACATTCACTGTTTTCATCGCGATTCGCTTGAATATAGATATTGTTTTCCCTGGGTGTTTTGTTATCAACCTCCCTTGAAATTAGGTCAGCATTTATATTTTAGGGGGTGATTTTTTCCTTCCTGGTGTTCAGCACACTTAAGCTGCTGACCTACTTGGTCTTTGTCGGGTCTTTCTTTTTCCTTTAGCCCCTTTGCAGGGCTCCTGCTGAATTTATTGTCCCTGAAACCACACCTCCAGTTCTGCTCACTTCCTTTGCAGGACCCAGAAGCAACTCACAGAGTCTGCCGTCCCCTCGTTTTAGAATAACAAGGAGAAAAGCATGTTTTGAATCAGGAAAAGAACGGTCATTATGTTTTGTTCCTGAATAAAAAGCTAAATCTTGAAACTGTTCATTTTTAAGACCAAAGAAAACTTGAGAAATTTTTTAAAGGAAAGAATTGAGATACTCTTTGATACCTCTTTGTCATGCTATGGAAATGAATGTGATCCCCTAAGGAAATAAAAGTACAGGATAGGTGGGGGGTGGGTCATAACTTTTTAATCAAAGTGGCTAGTTTCTAGATTTTAAATTAAAAAGAAAAATGAACTCCCCAATCTTTTTAGAGACTGATTTCCTAAGCAGCATTCATTGCTTTAATAAAAACACATACTAGTTGAACACTTTTCATATTCTAATTTAAGAAATTTTCATGGGAAATGTTAAAATAGTCCTCTGTGTTTGAAGTAGAAGTAGAGACTGAAAAAAAAAACATAACTTTTAAAAAATAACTTTGCTTCTAATTTCGTGTTTCTCAGTTTGGGTTTGTCTTTTAAATTCTCTAAACTGCGGACGTTATTTGTGGCTTTGATACTAACAAGTGCCCATAATCCATTAATGTTACATGTTGGGAATTTTAGGTCATGACTCACCAGTAAATACATTTTTGCTCTGAATGCCAAATTCCCATACATTTTATCGGGCTCCATTTTATGGAGCAAACAAGCAATGAATCTTAGTTACAGCAAAGAGTGTCAGTTTGTTGTTTTTTTGTAAATGGGATAAGGTGAAATTCCAGAACCTATAGACTAATACATTGGCAAAACTTTCTCACAAGACTGTGAAAGGAAAGTGGTGATTAGTGCCAGCTCGTGGGAGTCAACTAAACAGAAGCCACACAAAATTTATCCCGTTTCCTTTTTTGAAATTGACTCTAGGTTGCCAGAATAAGGGAATGCTACAGTTGAGTGTTCTTAATTTCACCAGATAATTAACATCTTCCATGTTACAAGGTGAGGAAACAGAATTGGATAAGGAGATTTCAGAGATGTTCCAGTGAATCGACCCCATGCCTGAGTTCTGTAATGGTGGTGCATTAACTTAGGGGGCCTCTGGGGAGCATCTCAGGGTGTGGTCCATGACGCCTCCTGGAGGTGTGATATGAGATGAAGATGAATGTGGAGATGCAGGAGACATTCAGGGACTCTGCAGATGACACAGTGATGGGACAGGTGTGTGCTGTGAAACAAAACAAGCCAAGACTTCCAAATGGCCGTGAGTGGATGCAGGTCCAAGACAAAAAGGAAAAAATGTCATGAAGACAAACTGTGATTTGTTTGAATTAGGTGTGATAAAATAGGCAGACAAGGAAGTGACTGTCAGGAAGGCGACTTTTTCTTAGACTCCCAGTCCCCTGGACACTGGGCCAGGGCTGGCCATGCCGAGCCACCTGGACAAGCCCCAGGGCCAGTCTGGGGGCAGAAGGAACAAGGGGGACATGTGACTGAGGCCTTTTTGTGGCTTCCCTGGGCAAGGCAGAGTGGGCTGGTTTACAATGGGCTACTCTTTTTTTTTTTTTT